>JAHZNG010002663.1:0-37739 GCA_027744375.1 Orchesellides sinensis
CAAAATATGAAGCGAATGGGATCGAGAGTAGAATAAATGTGCAATGGTCCCGTTAAGATTAGAATGCATGTGTTAGTAAAAGGTAAAAATCCTCCACGTGTGAGTGATTCTCTCATGCTCGCTTTACAAGTTCTTTGGGTATCATTCTTTTAAAAGTGCCAGTATTGGCTTAACACGTTTGCTCCCTAGATTTTGAAATTTATTTCGTAGAGATTCATCAAATCAAATCATAACCATTTAGAAATGAATTTTTTATCCTTAAACCCATATAAAAGGGTAAATACTGATTATCAATGACTAGCTATTTGTGTAAATCAGCCGACAAAGCTGGCATGATCTAGGGTTTTGCACTTTCAAAAATCAAGTAACCATCAAAATCTAAATGCAGAAAGTGTCCGCATTCATTATATCCCTGATACTGGGATACCTGGATTTAAGGATGCATGGCGTATATTTAATTTGATTATAATAGTGCTTATTCGAAAAATGAAGAAAAATGATAATGAAACAGTTTTTTGGCATATCAGTACGCATCACGTACCTAAGAAGCACATATTATTGTGGCTATGCAAAAGTCAACTTGAAAGCTGAAGCATAATGTGTGGCATGTGTGGTATAGCATGTTGTTTGAATAATGATGTAAAAGTAAGCAATAATCTTTTGCTCTTGATGTCATTGTCAAGTAATTTCCGACTTTCCTGTTAGTGATTAGAGGATAACAGGCAATGAGTTTGAATAGCTACGACAGACTGCAGAATTCATGGCGTTACATCCTCCCTTCAATTTTGCATGACTTATTTATTTCGATAGTATCCGTTTCCGTGTAACAATAGGAGATCGTTTATTTTAGGCCGGTTATGTCGTATGAGACTATAGTACACACATTAACCATATAAATAATAATTTATTTAGTAACTGCATTTACATCCACTAAACAACTTCGTGATGTGTATAAAAGCACAAGATAGACGTTATGTAGAAAGGTGGGTGGTGTACCTGCCTATCACTAGTCCAGACTACATAAAAGAAGTAACACACCTTTAGTTGTCTGGTCTGCATTAAGGAAAAAGACTAATATGCTGATAATATTTTTAGTTAACATTTAAATTACTCGATTATTACTTTACTGGCTACCATAATAATAAAAATGTAGTTTCGACAACTTCCGCTCGCTTTCAATATCATCAATTATAAGAAATATCAAGATTATATTTTTAGCATTTTATTGTTTGATAGGGTCCGCCCGACCAAACCACACATAATCATAATATCATATGATANATTTTATTGTTTGATAGGGTCCGCCCGACCAAACCACACATAATCATAATATCATATGATACCAGATGAAAATATTTTGTGATAGATAACTGAACAATATTGGAGACGGCACAAGCCTCGAGGAAGGCGTGCACGTAACGGTTTTTAATGAACATTAAAATGATTGTATAATTTTGTTTAATAGGTACTTCAGCGAGCAAAGATTACTTGCAGCTTATAGGTATCATAAAAATGTGGAAAGTGGAAATGCTTATAATGCATGGTTGTCAAATCATTTTAGTTAGCTCTGCTGCTCTGTTATTAGAGAGCAGAGCATGTCATTTTTAGATCTTATAAAATTACATAATTCATAATAATAGATTTAAAATTTGTAAACATGTAAAACAGAGTTAGATTCGTAACATCAAATAAAAACAACGCAAGATTTAAGGACATATTAGAGGTTTCGATGCATGCAACTCGTTGATTACACACTTACGAATATATGAACAGAGCATATCTGTTTATAATGGTATGAAAAGAGTTAGGGATGAGTCAATAAGCTGACCGAAACAGAAGAATGACAAGCAATTAACTGGTGAAAAGATGTTGCATTGGGTTACAGCCATGTTTATATATTTAGACGAGTATATGACATATTATGACATCATGCTATTTCCATAAACTGTAAGCTTTTATGGCCATGTGTAATAGGCAAGGCTTTTTAATTGTTTTATATCGCCATATCATGCAATTTCCAACCAATTCCTTAAACGAAAAACATTTTTTTACGCCGATTTCCATACTTGATGTCGAAATTCTAATTTACATCAAAGAGTGAATATGAGTACGAGTGCATCTTCATTAATTTAGGAAATGCAGCCTAAGACTTTTGACAGATGGTTTAGCAACAAAAAGCATATTACACGCATATACCTACATATATTTTGGGTTTACTTATGATCTAACGCTACATAATATGTACCAAGCCCATGTATGTGGGTGGATGACTGTTTTTTTAAAACAATTCAATTTCGTAACTTTGTTCTAACGCTTTAGGTAATTTCGAAATTGTTTAATAGCCACCAGGCAGGGAGATTTCACCAGATAGGTCATGTCAAATGACTCATTTGTAAGCCAGCGAATCTACAGTCATTGCATGGCATATGCAGATACGAAGTTCTGTTGCATCATACCAAGTTTTTACCAAATCGTAAATTTAATCTGTGGAAAACATGATATTGATTTTTTGAGTGGTGACATGACATTTCTCAGGATTAATTTCTCACTAGTAGTCGATCTGTTGCGCTTAATTATTTTCAAAACGAGATGATTTAATAAAATACAAATATCAGCAACGTATAAAAATGTACATGTCATGCTCTAAATGCAAATCAGACTTCGATCTTTTGTTACGAATCCAAGTCAGTAGTAATTAAAACAGTTGCCAATCGAGATTTTAATAGTGTGTTGAATAAATTGAGCGTGTCAGTGAAGGTTATTGATTTTTTTCAAGTGTCTACCCTAGTATCATACTAAATTAAGTTTTACGTTGATACGCTGAAGCTTTTTGATTGAGACAAATCAAAAGTCATCATAAGATTTTCATACCATAATTTTTCATAGGGTAGGAGCGAAGAACGAAAGACAGAAAAGAAACATGTTATATGCAAGTTACCGCCACGCTCTGAACTCAAGTTCACAATTAAATAATCGCATTATAATTCGCCATCGTCGTGTGCCTCGTTACTACTGTAATAGATAAAATACCGAGCAAACTAATTTCTGCTCATTTCCTTCGACAAATAGATAGGGTCTATGTAGGGATTGCGACAACTGTCTGTTATATGCATAAATTAAGAGCAAATGAGTTGCAAATATCTATAGTAAAAAATGAAGCAAGTTGAAATAGATCATTGTTACGATTGAAACCAGACTTGATGGCAATTGTTGTGTAGATCTCTCAAACAGCAGTATCCATGCTACAGACATCTTAATTATGTCTTAATACGCGGGACGCTATCAGTTATCCTAACACAACCTGCCAGTAATAATGCACTTCATTATAATATGGTAGTTCACCAACCCCTTCGGCTTACTTATTTTGTTCGCAACATAATAGCAGACTTCTTTTTTTATTACTGTGATCGAGGCCACAACCACGAAAGTGTTGTTTTCAGGTGCACTCAACTGGAAAAGAAAGATTGCAATCAACCGGTATAGTAAATACATATAAAAAAAGGAACGTACAATACGTTTACTATATTATAGAATATATATTTATAACACACGCATGCATGAACATTTTTGAAGGTTTAACTTAGTCGAGCGAAATCAATTGAAGAAATAGAAACAATGAGAGTCACTCACACAAACACAGGTGAATTAGAGTTGAGACCCATTGATCAGAAATCCTGTGTGATATATGTATATGGCGAAAAGATGAAAAGACCACCACGCATGGATCATCATATCATTGTTACCAAAAACTCAGCTTTTGAGGTACATAAACATGAATTCAATGAAACTGAATTAGTTAGCAGAGATACGTTTGCATTAGCTAAGTAATTGTAGGCTGACAGTTTTTGTCCGTTTGGAAATCATCATTAGTATAAATCTCTATTAAAATGTGTGTACTCAGCAAGCAAACCCTAAACAATTGAAGGTAGTACAATGCAATTTCCTTTAGGTGCTGTATTTTTATTAGGCTCTAGGTGTGGTGTTCTCAACGGATGAAAATGTTTGCGTCTCGTCTTGTAATCATCATGTTTTCATACATTGAATTGAAATATCACTATTAGGCTCACTCCGTCATATCAAAAATAAGTAATCTATACTGCATGATGTGGGCACACTTTTAATTGAGAGACCAATGAAAAACCTGTTGTTTGAGGGGAAACAAACAAATTGTTTCGGCTAGCTTTATGTCGACAAACAATCATTTTAAATGTTTGAGGTAAAATATTTAATGGAAAAAATCAAGAATTCCCTATCTTTAAATAAGTTAAATATACATTTAGCGCCGAAGTGCATGCATTTAGCTAGTTTGGCTATCTAGAATATCATTATGACTACGCACTTTTTATTGGAAAATCAGTTTATGAAACGTGTAATTTTTAGCTGAAATTGATAACCTAAAAATTATCTAACGCTTTGATATGGGTTTTAACCATTTCCTATAAAAAAGTTCCTGCAATATAGATCTTGTTTAGTAACTGCAGCGTCATGCCAAACAATATTATTTTTGCATTAAATTCGCTTGTGGGACGTTTTTTCTTTCTAAAATATTCTTATACCTATATAATATTCCTTTTTTATATCACAGTTAGTACCCCCTTTAATTTTTTATATTTAAAAAGAATTTTGAACGCACAGTGGAATGTTACGTTTCTAACTTCCTACATACAGAAGCCTCAAAAGGATACGCAGTCATTACTTAGCGTTAAACCGGAATCAAAATATATCGATAATTACACTTCTGTTCAAACACTATATACAGGAAACTTTCAACGCGACTGTAATTATCTTCCCATTAGAATTGGTTATCTTGTTAGATAATTTACTGTATTGTAATCAAATCAGTTGAAAATATCATTAGTGAACAAAACACTAGAATTATGGCGTAAACAAAATACTGCCAACGGTGTTGCGTCCCATTGTTGGCTGCTAGTATGATAGTCATAATAATGTAGGGGATGCTGAGCTATGTGCTAGTGCGTGAAATTTCACTGCTTGACTCTTGCAATTTGTAAAAATTATGCTATGATATCACCTCCGTAGATCAACTGCAATAAATAATGTCTAAGACTGAGCTTGAGCGCTTCCGTAATCTTTTATCCTTTCTGGTGCTCACGCCAAAATCTGATATTTGATAGATTTTTATGTATTTCCATGCACGTTTGTAATGTTCATGTTTTTATGTTAAAGGATAAGGAAAATGAAGGAATAGAAGAGTCTCCCAGTGGAAAGACCCTCGGTGTCAAAAGCAGGCCTAAGCGTGACCTTGAGCACGAACATCACAACTCAACCTCAAAGACAACATCCTGTAAATCAAAGCAAGGCAGTGGATGCTCATCAACTCATACTTCTTCCTCCGTAAAAACCAGAAAAGCTTCCAGAAAGGCATCTACCCACCCACTAGTAGCAGCTAATACCAGTAAAAACAATGCTAAAAAAACAAAGAAAGAGACATCAGAAGACCCAATGTTTGCAGATGGAACTCAACAAACCGGATTTTGGGAAGTTGCACCACATTCTCCACAATATGCACATTACAATGCATACAAAAAGCAAGACTCAAACATAAATGATGACGACCGTCAAGATGAATATGAGGAAGAGGATGAGCCCCAAGCTCCAATTCCAGCACCATCAAGAACATCACGAAAAAATCAAACATATCTTGAACCAACAAGTGATGAGCAAAGATTCTTCCCATCCTTCCCTGCCCCTGCACCTTATCTCAATCCATTTGGAAACAGCGGAGGGTTCGGAAGACCACCATTGTTCCCAGGGCCAACTGCAAACAGAGCTCCATCCAGATTCCATCCTCAGTTTGGACCCAAATACACTTCCCCACCACCAAACCGAGGACCCAGCAATGCCTACCCTGCAGAATCTCATGACAGATATCTTCACACAAATCTGTTAGGCTCTGGTAACTTTGAAGTGGTCCGTGGAGGAACGTACTACGGAGATGATGATGATGGTTATCATGGCGGCGGCGGAAATGGAGGGGGTAATCAAGGACACTACCATTCAGACGATGACGACAGCTACTTCCATCATAACGGCCATGCTTCACCACATGGCTACAGAAATAATCCTAGTGCCGGTGGAGGTGACTTCTTTGCCAACTTTAGAGACTTTGCAGACATCAACCCACCATCAAGATCGTTTTCTCATCACCATGAAACAGTTGCTGATGTTGAGCCTCATGAAGGTGCTAGTCATGAGCAGCCAAAAAATATTTTAGACAAGTTGGAGAGCTCATCAGATAAAGTTGAAGTTCATCAGCCATTTACTAGCAGAGATAATGATCCAATGATGGCCACATATTAACCATCGTAAATATTTGTCATATTATTTTGTATTACTTAGCTTGTAATATCAATAATAATAGAGTATGCCTGGTTATATTATGTGTGTTATGCATTCATCTCCGCAAGAATTCTTCAGTTATACCAGAAAATATTCATGCACAATTCACAAAAAAAAATCCTCCTCCATATGCTGCGAAAAAATTGCCAGGTGAACGATTTAATATGAAACTCAACTGTCTCACGTTATCACTTATGAATCCTCCACCCATCTCTGTTGTTAAGGTTCTGAAATGTAAAGAGAAACAAAGATGAAGAAGATGATATGCCTTGATGATATTTCATGTGCCAGATTAACTGTATTTCAGAACGTGTTGAAAAATTCGGGGTGAAATAAGAAAGTGTCTCAGAGAATGAGGAGAAGTTGTTATTTCTTTGTTAAACATCATCATAATCGCATTCTTCAGTAAATGCCATATATTTCAATAGGCTTGTTGAAGTTAATAAAAAATGATGAAGTTTTTTTGTGGTCAATATAATATGGGTGGATGGATTGGAGGAAGTTTCTAGTCCGACACAACCTGTAGTAAATAAAAAAAGAAAATGTTCGTGTAAAAAAGTGTTTATACAAATACTGAACTAAGCTTACAAATAATCTTTGAGCCTGCCATTTTTTATACTCTTCTGCGTTATTACTAAATGTTTATTTTTTATACTCATGATGAAACACCTACACACATACAAATGGCAGCGAAGAAGACGAGGACATTATGTTTTGTTGACTTTTTAGTGATTTATGAAACAAACCGATGTTTTTTATCTGTTTACGATTTCTGTTTGTGATTACTCTCAGCGTTTAGCTACCACCTGAAATAGTTTTTATATTCGATTTAATATCTGAGCAAATTAAAGGCCTTTTCATTTTCAGTTTTATTTGCCAATAAAAATTGAAACATTTTTGTAGGAACACACAGATTCAATATTATTTTTTATGAAGTAGTCATACAAATCTTGTTTTTTTACGATTTTACACTTAAAATCCTTACGATAGTATACTCCTTACTCCGATTTGCTGCTAAATACATGTATCATGCAATGTATTATAGATTGAATTTTAAAAATTTAAGCTGTGAAGCACCAAAAGTGGACCGTTCCTTGTTTGTTAGCTGTTAATATTTTTTACAATTCTATCCAATAAACTTACTTTTACCACGTACAACTATGTAATCCTATGATAGATCTAGTTTTGTTGAAATTGTAAACTTACTTTACTTATGCTTTAGCCTACATATTACTATTGTATAAGACCTTCCCTTTTTACTATATAAGTATAAAACGTTTTGTTGCTAAATATTGTACGAAATAGTTGTAGTAACTCATTTTTTATATAAAAAATAAGTGACTTTATTATTGGTATAATAAATATTTTATAGAAAGTCGTAAAAAGTCGTTCATTATAAATCAAAAAATATTTCATTGCTGCATAATGCCAAAAATAATGGTATGAGATACTGAGATAGTGTTTTATTAGATTTTAGTGTGAAACATTCGATACAAAAAATAAATAAAAATAAAAAATAGAGGAAATACGGAAGAAAGAGACAGTATACGATTTTCCCTGGTTTTGAAGAATTTTGGAATTTTCGTATCTCATCTTTTCCGTTATTCCATGAATTGGAATTTCCTTGGCCGAAGCTAAAAAGCAGATTGACTTTTTTCATTTCCTCCTTTTCCTTTAGTCTAGTCGCATCATTTAAAGATTATCAAGATGAGATAAGGAAAAAGGAAGAGACAAAAATGCCAAAATTCTATCAACGAGACAAGCCCAAATATAAAAAACTGCCTTGTCAGGATCAATAGTGCATACTGTAATTATATGCATGTTCAGTGCAATGAAGCGCACCAATGTTCACAATCACCTACTTGCACCAAAACTGCATTGTGATTACAAACCAAGCAAATTATGTTTGCTCATGAATGAAGCTACAAAAGTAATTTCCTATACATTTTAAAAATCTTGTTTTTCCAATAGAAGCCCTTGAAATATTTCACTCAGTACCACGAAGAAGTATATATTCTTTTAACTGATATGATTCAAAACAAAAAGTGATCATATTAGTATGTAATTTTTATATACACCATCAAACATAAATTATACATTATACTAAAAATCATTCACAACTTCCCGTTTGAAGCTTGGTGTTGTGATAGAGGAAGTCTACCTTAGCAAATCACTCTTTCATAATAAAAATTCAATAAGCATATCAAGCATGTCTGCAATGAAATAATGGAAAGCATTCCAGTGGAGCGTTAAAAAGTTTACCAAGCACAAGTGTGGCTACACAAACAATATACTGTATATTGCCTACCTTCTACATATAACTTATAACACACAATAATGAAAAAACTATATTTAGGTTGGGTTTGGAGGATGTTGTTAAAGAGAACTGTATTTTTAAGTCGTTCCACATCAGCAGAAGGCTTTTTAAGTTACCTATATGCAAAAACCAAAGTTGTATGATATCACTTTTTGCATGCATATATTACACCTAATATACCTTCTTCGGCTATTGTGTTCTAATGTATGAATTTACTAATTAACAATTTGCTATAATACTGTAACGTAACTTAAATATGCATTAAGCAAAGTAGCCTCCAGCAATTTACAAAACAAGTGGCGCTGGAAAATATAGAATAAAAGTATTTCTCCATGAATTTTGACCCAGCCAAAAATTACCCTTCGTTTTACCAAGCTGGAAAAATCACAATGCTTTACAGTTAAATGCACTAAATGTTTGCATAGACCATTTATATATTCATAATATGATTTATATACTTCACATGCAAATGCCATAACGTATGACGTCAACCGCCATGTCGCCAGTCTTATCCAGACTTATAACGTATAACTTTCTTATTGCAAACCTATAAAAAAAAGTTCTTTACGCTGCACTTTTCTGTGAGAACAACATGACACAACATACAAGTATTTTTTTAATTGTCAATTCATGCATTCAACACATTCCAACAAACCTTTATGAACCATGTAAATTTACATAGACACATAATTTGCAGATATCCTATAACAGCCTTACAAAAAAAGTCAAGAGGTTGCCTAACTATATATACGCACCTCTTATATTTTAAACTGTTATGTTTTCGATAAATTCCTGCAATGATTCCTATCGCATTTATATTTTCATATGTCACTTTTCTTGTCATGCAAAAAAAAATTGGAATGCTAAATGAAGTGTTAAATGACATTTAGGAGAGGAAGCTTTTCTCAAAGTATAATGTCCTGTCAACTCCCGTTTAAAATCGAAATGTTTCGGGCATATATCGAATGAAATATCTTAATGGATCGTCAATTTGAAGCTGTACAAATTCATTGTCATAATGATTTACTACGTATACAAGCTAAATGCTAACATGTACAGCTATTTTAGTGCATGCATATTGTATAATAAATTATAATTGGAACCACAGTTCATTTTTTGTCGTTCCCGTAATAGACTCTACTTCACATAACGTCCTCAATATCCCTTTCTTATGCATATCACCCAAGTCATTCTCATTCCACAAGTGATCCTATGAAGAATTAGTGGTGACGACAAGTGACAACGTGTCAAATCTAACCGGGTGTTAAAACGATCATATTTTTTTGCAGACATTTTCCATAAATGATCCAATAATAGTAAGATATGAATTATATATAAATTTTCAGTTTTAATCAGTTTAATACAATTTTGATTCAATTTCACAAGTTCCTATAAAATCCCTATTTAATTAAATAGTTCACACCACGTGGTGGCTCAACTGAATTTTTTAAAAAATAATTGAGTGGATAATGGACAAAGGTATAAGTTTGGTTAACTTTGATTTAATTAATTTTTAATGCATTTTTATGTTAATTATTTAAATGCTAATTAATTTTTGGCTACTAAAACATGTCATGTTGCTCGTAAGTTAAGCGTGATTTGAGGAAATATATGTAAATGCTGCCTATATGCTATGCATGCTGTGATTAGGATAGTGGGTAGACAAGCGACACCACACGTGATAAGCATAGAGCAAAGCTGGCCCAGCTGTTTTGGCGGGGATGCTCTGGATTTGAACTGTGCTTGTGCGTTAGTGTTGTCTTTAGTCAGCTGGGCTATGGAGAGCAGAGGCCTTGAGAAGTTTAAATGTCAAAAGCAGAATCTAGATTTAAAATTAGTTTTTGAAAGATGTAGATTTTTGAAAGTTGTACGGTATATTTGAAGGAGAAAGGGAAAGTTTTTGTGGACTTTGTGGAAAATTGTGTGAAGCTAAGGAAAAGAGATAGGAGGGGTTTTTAAGATAGTTTTTGGAAAATAAGAAAGTGGTTTTTAAAGTATGTCGTCTGCTATTATGAGCCCTAGGGCGAGGACCCTAAGTGACTCAATGGATTACGATGATGAACTAGCAGAACTGCACGATCGGAGACAGACTTCGATGGGGATTGACCGGATTGATAGACACTTTAGGATTAATAGTCCGTCGGAGACGAGGTACAATGATCCGAGGGTGAATGAGTCGGATGAGGACACGGAGGACGCCAGTGAGGATGGGGATGTTCGGCCTGATGAGCATCAGGAGATTAAGGAGCAGTAAGTGGGGATAGTTTAAGGAACGTGGAGGGGAAGTGGGATGTGTGGTTTAATTAAGGTGGTTTTGTTTTTTGTTTATAGGGTCTATTATGATAAGTTGGCACTGCTGAAGACTAACCTGGAAGAGTTGGAGGCTGGGAATCATATAGAGTATAATAGACAGTTGAGTAAGTTAGATAAGGAGATGAAGCATAGGTGAGTTTGATAAGATATTGAAAAGAGATGGATATAATTTAAATAAAAGTCGATTGGGTTATTATGAGAGATTGCTTGGAAATATTGTAGGAATCGATTAAACGAGGCGTTCCGAGATTATGAACTGCTAAAAGAAACTTTAAAGATTCTGTGTTTTCAAAGTCCAAGAGCGGTAAATGAAAATAATTTATATGGTGGATGTGTTTTTTTCAATTGTTTGCTAACAAGTAATTTTTGTGTAGGGGGTGGAGCGAACGACAATTCTGAGGCTAATCTTGCTCCACAACAACCTGTGCATATAGATGCCCGAATAGAAGACGGGAAGTTGTTTTATGAGAAAAGATGGTAACTTGATATTCAAACAAGTAAGGGTTATGGAAGACTTGTCAAATTTAAACTGGTTTTAATTTGCGTACGTAGGTTTCACAGGGGTCAGCCCGTGTTTGTGGAAGGCAAGGACACACCTCGTACTCAAGGCATTATAAGTGGAATAAGTCAGGATTTGGTAAAGAAAAAAATCTGCTCAATTTTTATTTTATCATGGAATTAAAAAATTCTTAGGATTTTATCTAATGTTTTACTTTGTAGGTCTGGGTCCGGAAAGTAAATGATCAGACAAAGATTAAAGTCCCGATTTCAGCGCTGCAAAAAGGAAAAATGGTGATAAAACGGCGAGCATAAGGTTGTTATATATTTTTCAATATTTTTTGTAAGATTGTTTTACAGATGTAATACGTATGTAATTAATAACTGGCTAATGAAATACTTGTTACAGTTAAATATTTTTGTATAGTATGAACTACGGTATGTTCTACCAAAAAGTGATTGTGTTAGTTTCTACTGTCCTTATTTAATATTTTAAAAAGTAGTTATAATCCAGTCTTATTTTTGCGCCTAGAGTTTCGAAGAAAAGTGGATCGTGAATTTTTATGTAGAATACTTAATTGATAAAACACGAACTGATTTTTTTTGTCTTCAAAAGAACATCACCCTCATCAAAAAGTTGTATTTTGTAAAATGATGATTAAAATGTATATAGTGTTAACCAAGAATATCTAATGGAACTAAATATGAAGAATGCAAGTTGTTTGTCATGCAAATTGACGTAGTCATATTGAAGTAGTGCGTGTAGGTTTAACTGCTTTCCCAAATTAGCATGATTCATCTTTCCTTATCAAGTATTATGCTGATCATTATCCTCCCTTAGGATTAGTACGGCTTAACGAATGCAGCGACGTTTAAAAATGTTTTACTTCTAGGCGGTGTTTCATTGTTTGCACGTTAGGAATTATACTTCCGGAATCCCGGGGAGATTTAATGTTACAATAAACTAATTATGCTTATGCTTATTCCACGCTATTCTGATTCTGATGTATGATCCAAATTTTCCATTCAATCAAGTAAGTGTATTTTCCAGATAATGTCAAAAATGACAGATGATGGTACTCATTCGATTGCGCCAATATTATCTAATCTAAATTTGCTTCAATATGAAGTGCTTTCTGGTTCGTCCTTGGGCATTATACCATTATTATACATACATATTATACTACACAAGGATGTAAACGCTTTCATTACCCTACTACTGTATGATGTGAAATTATCGGCTACAGCACGATCACATAATCTATTGTGGAATACTTGTGTGCATACTTTGTGTATCAGTGTAGGAATGGCTAGTTATGTTCTACCGTTAACATGCATTTTAATGTAATAGTACATCAACGAAAATTTTAAAAATTGCACAACGGTAATGCAATCATCTAGGAGTTAAAAAATCTTTTTGAATTAGAACACCGGATAGCAGGATTGGTATCTTAAGAAAATTTTTACAAAAATCTTTTCATTATAAACTAGTATAGGTATACGTTTACCAGAGAAATTAAATCAGAACAAGGTCGTTGTTGTCGTAAATGTTTCCGTCAAGGCAACACAAGTTGCGTTCTAATAAAACCATAGTAAGTCAGAGCATGCTACCAATCCATGAATTCTAAAATCTTAACATTTGTAATTGAGCATGTGCGTTCATAGAACAATGGAGAAATGGCGTCATTATACGTGTCTACATGTGCAAACCTGCTTAGCAAACAAATAGGATGATATTTAACATGCTCAAAGATAAGCTAAGGAAATGCGATATAATTCATGACAACGGCGCGAGTCTTTTCTTCTAGCAGCAAATAAAACGAATGATTAGCTTTCCTGAAACAATTTGGCAATGGATTCCACTAGTGATTATAATTGACAACATTACGCACCTTGTCACCTGTATTTCAAAACAGAAGACTATGCAGACCTAATTAGTCTCGCTTAAATATATCCTCATTCAGCAGCCCTATATTAATGCATGCTCTGAATTCCTAAGCGCGTGTTCTAAGCAATACAATCTAAAAAATATGATAGCAACGGTAACACCTATTTCCGTTCAGAATTCTTATTTACCCCACAAATGCATTACTAAATTTTTAAATATACACATAAAGGCACATTATGATTATCTATCATCAACTGGCTCTCTTCTATGAGGTTTTGAAGGATGATGAGCTCTGAGCTGACAATTGGATAATATGCATACTTTGTTGCCAAACGCAAAACTTCGTATGTAATTTGTGTGCATATAATGTATGTATGCTTACATTTTTATTTCGTTTAAAACGAGTTAATAGCTTAACAGCTCGTTGAAGACATCGCCAATTGCCATCATCATGGAATTCGCAGGTGTTTACGTTCAAGTTAAAAAATCACTTAACATCAAGTCAATAATATGAGTGTCATATATTGTATGCTTTTGAGATGTGAATGACAGCTTATGATATACCTCCGTAGAAATGAACCTTTTCCCCAGCTTTAAAAAGTCGTTTGTGGCTTTGAAGGAATGTGTCTACGTCAGCGTCTCAACTCAGCCAGAGTGTCGTTACATATAATTAGTTCGTACTATTCATGTCAATATGTGTGCTATTTTCATAGATGTATCTAGTTTTTACACAATTCGTCACCCCAGTTCGCCGACATCCTATTTCACGCAAGACTCCCTCCATTAAAGTTATTCGTATTAGTGTACATATGTATGTATGCATTTAAATCATAAATAGAAAGTAGTTTTTATGCAAAGCCATACCCTCCAATTTTTTTAGGTGTAATTTGTGACATAGTTTAGATCTGAAAATTATCATCATTTTTAAAGTCCATGTACATTCAACCTAAAACAAAAGTATTCCTTGACCGCAGCAATTCAATGTTTCCACAAATTATAAGGCAGAGCCATGGGTTCAAATGATCACGTGTGGGGACGTACCTTTTAATTTCAAGCCTCTTCACAATTTAAAATGAATCATATTTAATATCAGTTTTTAAAATATCGTGTATCTTAATTGTTGTCACATGTTATGCTTCGTAATCTTTACAATTACAAAAACTTGAAGAGTTACATGTGAGCCTGTAGTTATCAGTTTCATGAGCGCAAAATGAAGCATCAGAATTGAGAGATGTCATAGTATTGCTTTGTAATATTGTACACAAGCCATTGATGTCAGAGTAAGAGTGCTTTTTTGTTAGTCATAAACGTAGATGTAAAATGCATTATCATATTATCATCCATATCTTCCAGTTTTACTCCCTCTGGTTATCTAGTTATCAAAGTTATCATCCTTACTTTTTTAAATCCATATGCATTACGCAATGAAAAACCGGTGTACTAGAATTAAAATTACTCCTATGTTAACTCATTTGGCTCACATGTCTTGCAAAACTTTCATGAACTTTATTTGAAAGAACTCAAAAGTCAGGAATACAAATTTACATTTCGTGACAAAAAACTAGCTCCCGAGCAAACAGTTTGCTGAAAAAGGGTTATAGAAGTTAGCAAGTTTCTCTGTATTGGTATCAATTTGAATGCATGTAATGAAATAACGTACTATGCAATATAAACTTTCCTTTGTGAAACGCAAAACGAGACAGCAAAACAAATATTATTCAATTTGGTAAAGTAGTTCGGACTGAAAATAATATCAATCACAGTGCATATCATTATTGTTACCTTCGATCCTACTTTTCAATCAAACCCACGATTGTCATTGAATCATGGTCGAACTCTACACAGATACAAGCAACAATATTTCATGACCATGAACTATTAGGCATGCACT
The DNA here is from genome assembly GCA_027744375.1 of Orchesellides sinensis. NCBI lineage: Eukaryota > Metazoa > Arthropoda > Collembola > Entomobryomorpha > Orchesellidae > Orchesellides > Orchesellides sinensis. The sequence goes on from JAHZNG010002663.1 coordinate 15,268, forward strand.
CGACACGTCCGAAGTTCACATTACCAAGAAATTGCATAGCCAGGGGGCTTTATGTCTGCACGTTCTCCATCTCCATCCAACATATATAAAGATGGTTTTTTCTTAGTTTTTTTACACACTAGAAAGATTTAAGCTTGTAAACTATTGCGTCATTAGATATTCCTGGAAGAATGCTTTTACGGCCGTGCGATTGACTTTTGTTCCGAAAAGTAGTAAGAAGCTTACATGGATAAAAGATTACGTTTACGTTGCCTGGTATTCTTACAACGTAAGCAAAAGCCGTATTCAAATTAAAATGTTCTTTTGTAACCAATCTGACTACCACTCTTGGAAATTCATTAATAATGATAATACACACATATCATGACATTTCCAATCTAGCAGCTCAACCTTTTGTCGTTGTTCCCATCGCGTTTTATTCATGTAGTATTCCAAAAAGTGAAATGATATTAACCCAAGAACAGGAGCAGAGTTCAGAAAGGGCAATACAGAAGCAAAGAAGCAAAAATCTTAATGATGCATAGCTAGAAACAATCCATGCATCAACCCCAACAACACGAGTTCTGTCATGGACAGTTAGCCATACGACAGGACAAGGATAGCCATGCATAAATGAATGTAAAGGCTGTGCCAAGTGGCAAGCACAGAAGAAACCTTTTTTGCAAGCCTCTCTACACGATTATCAAGTCAAAGTCAAGTCAGATTGTATTGTGAGTGAGCTGATGAACTATTAGTAAAATGTTGGATTTCTAAACCACTAGTCGACGAGTTTCGTCTCGGAAGGCTTCCTCTCACTCTTTCTCTGTGGAGATAATGCATAATTCAATATATTTCTAGTTGTAACAACGGTTTTCTAAGCTTGTTGGCGAAATGTGAAATATTTGTTGATTACCGCAATCTGACATGTAAACTGTCTGAATGGGCTATATTCTAGCGGAAGGTTACATTACATATTTATTTCGGCTGGAGGAAGAAGTAGAATTCCAAATGAATGCTCCAAATAGGATAACCATGATGTTATGGAGATGCGTAGGTACATGCAAATATACAAAAGCTCATTATAGAGGAAGGGAAAAAGTATAGATATTTAGGTAAGTAGGTAGTAAAGAAGATTAAGTGACTCGAGGATTGTGACTAGTATTTTTTTCATGATGTGACATTCTATGCATGACTCATCGTCACAAGTGACATGAAGGCGATGAGGTATGTACTTTTGTTAATCAGATCAACAAAATCATAAGTTTTGCAGTTGTATTAGGAATCCATACAGAAGAGGATAACTATGTGTGTATTTATGTATGTAATAAATATTAAAATGCTTTGTGCGCGGTAGTCAGGGTCAATACTTTTGGACTTAGCACGCATCATTATGACAAATTAGTTGATGGGCTGCCTCTCTAAGTATACTTGCATGATTCAATAGTTAACACTTCAGTCATTCTCATCAGCTATAATCACTTTGGTGTTTAAAGTGAATGCGTCAGTGTGTATTATTGCGTTTGCTCTTGATGATATGATTGTATGAAATTGTAGCATAATATATTACTTGTATCTGTACATAATTTATTTGGTCACATTACAACAGCCAGCAGATTAATACGAATTTTAAAACTATGTTAATGCTATGATGAATACATGAATGAACATTGAACCCATTTCGGCATGTTTTTTGTTGCTTACTCGAGTCTGTCTCCATTGAGTAACTACAGTTGTAAAATAGTCAAAAGACAGATAGAGAAAGTAATACGTTGAAGTTATATTGCTGTAAAAATGTATGACAAATACGCTCAGCATTTGGCATCATATCAGTAGGAAAAGATAAGAGAAAAAGGTTTTAAACCAGTGGTATGAAATGAAATTAAAATGACTTTATTTTCTCGCTTGCTCCCAAAAAGTAGTTTTTTGGGTGTAACATAGCTTGCATGCACCATGTGCATCCATTCATCCATAGACAATCTCTTAATATACTGATCTCATCATGATCTCTGAAATATTAAGTATCTAGCATGGAGTCAAAATCCTAGACTGACAAGTGAGTTCTTGATAAACTAGACAAAGAGGATGATTCATTTCTCTGAGAGATAAAACTGTAAAACAGACAAGCAGACTATTTTACGGTGGCAACACTTCTTTTAACGTATTTATACTATAATACTATACAAAAGGTAATTACTCTTTGTAACAATTCTTGACATTTTGGATAGATCGGATCTACAAAGAGTATCAACGCTTCGTTTCAAGATAATAATTTAGTTTTTGATAATGCACACATGCCAAAATGAACCTAGTAAACGTTGCAACAAACTTTTGCTTTTCTAAACCAAAATATACGTCATCATTAGGATTGATGCTGAAGGGGAGCTTCTATTCTATCATGTGTTATCAGAATTGGGGAAAACGTGATAACAAAATAAAAGTGCAGAATGCAAAAAAGATCATTACATTCATTTTACGGATTCTGGGACTTTGTGGTTAATGGAATTCCTACCAATTCCTTATTTCAACCTAATTTGAATTATAATTTCCGCAGTAAATTAGGACTGTTTTATGCATTAGACAAAAACAAGTCAACATAGCTCAAGGAAACTTAGAAAACATGTCATGCACTTGATTAAAATTGAAATATTAAGTTAGACTGTCCCGTTAACAACAAACTCATTAAGAGTCACTTAAAATTTTACAGCGCCACATATTTTTCATCCAGAAACGCAATTTTTACAATGTCAATACTGTCTGATCGTCGAAAATGTAAATATTTTTTACTGGTGACTGGTCGCTCGTGCACATCACTGTTTTTTGATAAGTAAAGAGAAAGCAGTTGTGTGATGATGCTATATGGCAACTTAAATGCTTTTAAATGAAGAAAAGAGTAAGAAAGGATCTATCGTGTGTAACATAATTTTCGTGAAACTTTCTCTGAAGTAAACAAATAGTATTTTTTGGACCTACATACCTATGCCTTCAAATTAAGAATATACCTAATTGTGAAATGAGTCTGGTAATAAAACAAGAGTCAAAAACCTCTGTGCCCGAAATGTTATGCTTTCACTCAGAAATTCTGACATTTTACTTTGTTATAGAGCCACCGAATAATAGGAAAGGAAAATGTCCACTAATGTTACACATACATCTTTATGTTTCTTCATCCTTATGGCACAGGCTTCATAGACAGGAAGCGGTTTTCTATTCAAATATACAATGGAACTCACTTTACAATGCCGGTACATAAAAGCTTAAGGCAAGGAAGCATTATAATCGAAAATCCAATTACATATGTGGTCGGTTGAGGACTGAACATTGACGTGGTTATATTGATACATGCATACATACTACATGGGAAGTCAAAACCGCATACTGAAGTGTACACTAGACATTTAGAAAATGAAGTTGCCTCTTTGCACCGATAATTGACTTATTCATCGCACTTCATTTTTCGTTTGATTTTAAAGAATCTTCATCATGAATGCGTACCATTTTGCACATACCTTTCAAAGCAAAGGCAGAGTAAAAGTATTTTACAAATTAACTTGTTAGCCACAAGTTGCTCCAAAGCTTTTCACAAAGTCGAGCCGAATAGTCCCTCGAAGAAAAATAAACGCTAACAAAGAGCCTTTTGTATTAACACGTGTAAACTTAAACAATTTTTTCAATCACCCACAGAATATAGATATAGTTTGTTACGCCTATATTGTTGCAACGCTTTTGAATTCTCCATTATATACCAACTCTATACAGGCTAAAGGCTAAGTTCAATAATTTTGGTACATAAAGGATATTGGCATTTTTATATTTTATATTTATAGTTTAGTCTACAGGGCAATCTTTTTCAATTTTATGAATACGAAATTATCACCAAATTCAAGTATTTAACATTAATAATGGTGCCTTTTGACAGAAGCCTAAACGTTCAATATGATGTCAAGGAATTTTGTGATTTATTGAACTACATACATAAAAATATTAATGCATTGTACATAAGCTAAACAGCATACATATTAAAGTTCTTTGAATAATCGTTTATACGTACATATGCATTAAGGCACATATGATAATCTCACTTTTCTTTCTACTTCTCGCTCTCGTCTCCTTTCTTTCCCAAAACTTTGAACTTTGCTTTCAGCTTAAGCCATCCAATCTCCTCGAGCTCTATATACTTTTGCTCATTTTTTTCTAAACTTCAATAAAGTCAAAAACCTTATGAATAAAGTCAATCCCATCTACAAAAGAAAATACTTCTGTTGAACTCATAAGTTCAGCGTTTTACGTGTGTGTTCGTTGCTCTGCTACATCGCCATAAAGTAGTAAAAGCTGAAAAGCATGAAGTTTTAACTACCGGAGACTTGTGCAACCATACTATGCATAAAATGGCAAAGCTCTTTTGCATGTTCTTCCGGGATAAATGGAGCGCAGCACCGGAAGTTAGGTGTTATAAGCCCTTTTCTCTCTTTCCCTGGTCTTTTGACGACAACATATTATGAGATACACGTAAGAAAAGCCAAGTTTTCCACGGAGTAAAAAGGTTGTTCTGTTTATATATGACGTTTTAAAAAGGAGAGAAAAGAGTTGGCTTTTATTGCACCCTTTTATCCTGCAAGGATATATAGCAATCAAGTGACACACATGGGGAAACCTCAGTACAAAAAAAGCATACGAGATGAGATCTGTCAGTTTTTTTAATGATTTTGTTTTTATTGCACTTTTCGCTTATTTCACCAGAAGAGGAAAGAAAAGGGAGTCTTAATGCGAAACATGCATGTAGGTAGATAGGTACTCATGTATGCATGCCTAAATGCAATTTATGTGTGAATGTACACTAAAAAAGTAAAAGTGAAGTTTCCCCGGAGCAGCTTATACTTTACATTTCAGTACGACTAAGAGCAACAAAAGTACCCATAAATTAAATGCATGAACTTAATATCAATTTTGCTCATACATTAAAACATCACAATGGGAGTGACTTTAGCTTAAAAGCACACACGAGGTAAGGCAACCTTAGTGTAAGGCATTGTCTCAAGGGAAGGATAAAGTAGAGAAAGGCAGACAGACTGTGTGAGATCTATGTTGCAAGAAAAACTTAATCAGCCAACGGCTTCCATTCAATTTTTGTGCACATGTGCCTGTCCTAGTTTTTTAAGGAGTTAGATGATGAGTGATGGTGATGAGTAACATATAATAGTTCCAGTTCATAGTCGGGTTATATTCAGTCTGTCTGGCTGGCATTCTCAGAAATTGAAGCGAAATTCCACATGTATTAGTCAACAATATGGGTGTTTATATATACCAGCTCTATTTTAAGTTTTAAGTAAACACAATAAAATCGTTGATAGACAAGATTTATAATGTTTACAATTGCAGAAAATTACTAATAAAATCAATATTTCACCAAAGCTATTACTACTTCCTGCTACTAACGTACCGCATACCATTGAATATAGCCTAGGCCTTTAATTGCTTAGTTCATGCATATAGGCTTGCGAATGAATTTTATGCATGGTATATGGTAAGGATTGATTGCTCTTGGAATACACAATGCAAGAAAGGTGACTACGTCAAATATTAAAATATGCTACCAAATTGGAAAGGAAAAATTAAGACGTAAATTTTCGGATTGAGTGAAATTACAAAACACGAAGAAAATTTATAATTTGGTAGAGAGCATTCCACACTATCTTTTAAACTAAGCTTATCAGCACATCGTGCTTGTTGGCGTCCTCATGCAATATGTAAGACTTTATTGTTTGACTGAGAAACAATGGCATCACGCTTTCCCAGTAAGTTAAATATTGACTTCTGGTATCTATCTGAAATTTACAGTGACTAGACGTAACACTGGCTTGAGATTCTGTGAAATAGTATTTACCAACTACTAACCCCATTAATGGCTGACGTAGGATGATGATTCAATCCACCGAGTAAACCGTAAAAGTGATGAAAATGTTTCTCAAAATAGGCCGCATTATTTGTTTATTTAATTGCATAAATATAGCAGCAGGTAAGGAGTATCTAAAGCTCACCTTGAAATCTGAGTATGGAATGGACGCACAATAGATTTTGAAATGCATCATGCACATACATACTTCCTACAAATAAAAACTGGAATAGCTTTATACAAACAAAGGCTTCTACATCTACATTTTACGGGTACCAACTCCAACTAGCAATGCTATACCGTTTCCTTTAAGCTATCTTTATGCTGTCTAGACTAATTAAAACCAAAAATGCCACCCGAATAACCTTATATACCATATTACGGTTCGTTATTAATTATAAAAGCCATTTGAAAAGGACAAAAGCAATTTCGAAGATAACAGTGCTTTGAGTACAAAAGATAATGAGGCGGTATTGCACAAGTGCGAGTATTTAAGTATACATAAATGCATGGTGTTATTCTTTATGTACCTACGTGTAACTGATATGCAACGTCAGAGTTGTCCTCATAAAATGTCATTATTCATACATTAATCGGTGAGAAAAGATGTCAAGGCTGTTACACAGCACACCTTTGTATGTATAAACATTTGATATGTATGTAGTTGTAGTTCCTGATATTATCTCTTACCTGTACCGTGGTTTCGTTTTCCTACCTGTAAGAAACTCACAAACGAATATGCATGCATACATATGGACCCGTTACCTTATCAAAATGCCATATGAAAAACTGTCGCAAGTTCTGCGGTATACACAGGTGTGTAAAGTTTTTTGGTTTTTTTATTGCTTCTGAATTTGCAAATTTAACAGTTCCAAGTGTTGACACGCAATAATTGTTCATCCAGAGATCACCGTAATAAAACATACACATACAAAAATACTATGTGTGTTTATGAGTAGCGTCCCAGTTACTTCTCCCAGAGGTAGGGCGTTAAAAATATGTGATGTATGTTGATGAATTCATGATAAGATAACAAATACAATGTGGGTGGTGTGCCAACAGGCAAGGTGTAAAATATAAAAGGATTACTTTACACAACTCTACTGGGATGATTACGAAAATAAACAGGAAGACACCACAAAAACAGCGGAGTTCCTTTGAGGGTTAAAGACAAGATGTATGTATTCAATGTGATAATGTAAGGGATACACAATTTTTATCATGGCCTTGCATACTTCATCTTTCTGTTAAGCTGGCTTCATTCTTTTAGAACCGGCTTGGTTCGGTTCTTTTATCATTCTTTATAAATATTGCAAGAAAGCTGCTAAGGCAGTAAATGGGAAACACCTGCTTTATCCAGAGAGAAAACAAATGGTAGTAATTTATCAGCATTATAGTCACAGAGGAATAAAGACTTTTGAAGCTCTGTATTTCCCATAAATCGGCTGAATTTATTTTTCAAAATATCTTCACAAAGCTTACACATGTGACATACATAATAAGTATGTAATACATATATGAGTGTGCACCTACATACTAAGTGGCTCTCCTATGAGTTTTATGCTCACTACCTTCTATTGAAGAATTACTAGCTTTTGTATAAGAGAAATAGAACTGTAAAGCTAAATGATCAATACCTATTAAAAAGTGAAGATGAACAAGAGCGAAATGTTTGAAACTTACTTTTGCCAAGAAATGCTATGGTGGACGATGAAGTAATAATAAATGGAGTGTAATCGTGAAAAAACTAGTTTAGTTACAGAAAATAACTACTTTTCTGTGTGTGTACTACTACTTCAGCTTATATATACATATGTAATCCTCATGCAACACTATTTTACTCCAATATAAGTCATGCCAGTCTGTCTGGTCATAGTCATCATAAAATTTATCATTTATTGCATAAATTGAAGCTGAAGAAGAGTAAAATTGCTTTCATTTCTTTTCACATTTTCTACTTCATACTTGCTTCTGTCAGCTCAAACAAAGTAGCTTTCTCAAGGAAACATGTTTGTCCAATCAGGTATATGGCCTTGTGCTGTTGTGCAAAACTATATAACTCAAAAGCGACACCTAATAATAATTTTTGGATGATCATGTTATTCCCTATTACATGATATACCCATCCAAAAAAATTGTAACAGTAATACATAGGTACTAACTTTCTCCAAGCATTCCTAAATTGTCCTCTGCGGTGCGCTCGGCCATCTAGTTAATTTTCAATGCTTTCCCCATTTTTATTCTCATTGCATTGCATACAGCCAAAGTGGTGACATGCCTTTGGTTATTAGTCCGTATAATTTCAGGATACGAGCAATTTTTGATAGAATGAGGACGTTAGTATATATGTTCCTTAATACAACATGCACTTAATATTTGTGTGTGTGTGCATGTAGCTAAATGCTTTCCATTCCTCGACTTCTTTTTGTGCTTCAAGACAACTTTCACTGCATGCACCCATTTCCCCTTGTTTTTGTTTTCTTCCTTATATTCCTGCGATGCCTTGTTATTCTTCCCATCCAGAGAAAATTACTTAAATTGGATATGTTTAACTTAGACCAGTAATATTTAGTTTTACATTCCAACTAATAATCTACTCGTAGTTTATACTTTATATGCAAACTTACAATGACAACTATTCTTAATTCCAGAGTGTATCAATTTGATGTCAGACATTTTTCTGTAAAAGACATCGTGTTTACTTATGTAATATATGGCCTTCGCATATATCATGCTTGGTTGTGCTGTAAGGAGTGCCGACAAGCTTTAGTTTAGACTGACGAGTTGATTGATACAGTTACAGCAGTAGTATATGGAATATATTGATTTTTAAGGATTTTCCGTTTCTGTCCTCTAAAATCCAGTTCTTTTGTAAACAACTAGGGGAATAATAAATGGATGACAGGAGACCTACTGATGCGTAAAGTTGAGGTAGTTACATTTATACGACAATTACTGAGTTTTTCAGTAGGAATAAAAACTAGACTGTTTATCATTCCAAGCAGTTCTAGATTGCTTACAGTGTGAACGTAGAACGTCAATTGCCCGTATCACAATCTCCCGACGACATCTGCCCGTATTGACAATTCCCCGTACGACAATTGCCCGAACGACAACTGCCCGTACGACTATTGTCCGTACCATATACTTTGGTTATGATTATGGTTAGGTTAAATAATTGTTAGGTTAGGTTAAATTATTGTTAGATTAGGATAAATAATTGTTAGATTAGGATAAATAATTGTTAGGTTAGGCTAAATAAGGGTTAGGTATGGTGTAAGCTACGGTGTTAGTACAAGTACGGGCAATTGTCGTACGGGCAGTTGTTCAAACGAGCGGTTATCGTTCGGGCAATCGTCGCACGGGCAGATATCCATACGAGGAATTGTCCACGGGCAGTTGTGATATGGGCAATTGTATACGAGCAATTGTCATGGAAGCCAGTGTGAATGAGCAAAGGAGTGGAAAACATATGGAGGAAATAAATAAAAATGACGATTTTTAGCCCAAGTGAAAGCAAACCAACTCCCATCAGCAAATATTAAAAAAACAGAAGAAAAGAATATGCTGGAGGAAAAACGATTAATGTACGTAGTACGTATGTAGGTATATTCAGATGTTATCCTTAAAATGATTTACATAGTAAGGGATAAAGTTAATAGCTATGCGGCTTCTACATTCTCATGTTCATTCAAACACATCATATGGTATCATATTCGTATGGCCAGACATGATATATACATAACATGCACACAGACAGATTATTGTCGTACAACAAAACCATCAGGTTTCTCTGCACTGACTGGGGAAACATTTTTGCTGACTGGAAAACATTCTGCAGATCGTTTTGTCTTTTCGACCTGCCATATCACATTATACACATTTGCACGCGGTGTGTCTATTACCCAAATAACCCCTTGTGTAAGGAATGATACATAGTAACCATAGTAAGAATGTATGTAAGCATACGTACCTCGTTTAGCGATGAAAGTATATAAGCATGAATAAGTAATGAAAACACACAGGTGTAGTGGCACACCTGAGTGGGTATTTTCTTACTCTGCAGACAAGCAAAAATACTGCAACAACAACAATGAGCGAAATGCCGGTGAGAGGTAAAGTGAAAGTAGAATGCGAGTCAAAAGCGAGACGATTCTACCAGGATACAAAAACAATCCTCATGACAAGGGTTTAAAGTGAAGCAAATCAATCCATCATAGATCTACGAATCCTTTCTTGGTCGACGAGAAAAGTGATGCAATGTAATAATGCAATACTACAGGCTTGATTGTTTCAATCCATTTGAAAGTAAGCGTTGGCTGTTGTTTTGTGGAGGGACAGGTGAGGAAAAGCATGCTTTTTTTTATCTCTGTAAAAACCTCGGATCGGTCCCCCATCGGTAAAAGTTGGTTTTATACTTGTATTTGTAAACCCATGTGTAAACCCTACAGCTTGGCACAAGTTTTTATAATTCCACAAGGAGAAAACTTGAAGCTTTTTTACTTTCAACTTTGCAAGATTTTGCTGTCACTAACCCTTGCAAAAACCATGCGTTGATGGAGGAATAATTGTAGAGATAGTTATGGTTTGTAGAATGTTTTGTAAGTTTAAAATACATACTGCATCAGCATCATTTTCATGGTACATAGAACTTTATACTGTGTTTATATGTAATTCACAAAGTTATGTTGAGAGAACACAGGTAATAGTAATAATGTTCATATTATGCATGATTCAGCAGCTGGAAACATGCCGTAGGTATAAATTTGCATTGAAATGTAAAATTGATGGTGCGGAAGTAACGTAACTATATACCAGGTGTAAATATCCCATCTCGTCTGGTCGTAAACAAAATTTTCATCAAGAAGCAACTCATCATGTTATACATTTCATAAATTATGTACAACTATTTCTGCCATTTATGTAGGTATGTTTGTTCATAACGTACATACTGGAGCATGCGATAAATAGATAAATATTTATACAATGTACGCAGTATTGACACCGCAAAAGGCCACCGAACACAAACAGGTTTAAAATTATAGTCCAAATTGTTTTTACCTGTAATAATGCATTATGTTAATACAGGGGAACGTGCAGTATTTAAACTGCAGTCTGAACTGGAACGCTAGTCGGAATGAATGAATGAATAAACGAATCTTTGATTACAATGAGTTTGTATTTCACCTCCATTCAAGAACAAACATATCTACTAACCTACAATATCCATTTGCTGAAACAGCTTCCATGAAACGCTGCCCTCTTTTTAGATTATTCGTGTAAATTTTCTGAATGCAAAACACGTTTCCACACAAAATTTTCCAAGAGTTGATTATTTGATCTGTAATTTGCATATATGTGCATTTTGTACTACCGTGATAATGTCTCGCATACGTGATTGCATACTTACATATTACTATGAATGTGATTAATTGGTATAATGGCTAAAAACTGGAAAGTAAATGAGAACGGTTTTTGAGGATAATTTGAAGTCATGCAGATATAAACACTTAACGACACAAATTTAAGATCAATTTTGTCATTACAACATAGCACACGGCATGGCAAAATGGCATGTGAGCATGAAACAGATAACATTTCAATTTTTCCTGTCTGATTATAATGTTTGCTCCCCAAAGTAACCACAAGTTTCCAGTAAAAGGAGCCAGAGCCACTAAAGATAACTTGTATATAATTTCTTTTGTATACATTATAACATCAAAAGATTATTTGCTTTTTTGTAATTAGCCTTAATCATACCTTTTATTCGTTTAAAAAGGCAAGGTGCAAGGAATCGATTGGTATTAAACATTCAACGGCAAGAAGTTGGCTAGTTGTGCACAGAGTTGGCAAAAAGGAATACAATGGAGATACTTCTTGATAATTTTAATACATTAGTACGTGTACCGAAACAATTTGACATTATAATATGACATATGTACATATAAAAATTACTAAAATGACCACATTAATTACAGCTTTCCTACCATGTACACATACAAGAAACCTATACAGAGTTTTCCTGATTCTCTTCCAGATTTAATAAATTTACTTACAACCAAACCATTTATTTTGCAACACAGTAATTTCATCAATTTGGATTTTCCATGTAACCGGCTTGGCTTGCATGCAGCATGCATCTAGTTTCGTTGCCAATATGTTTTTTACCAACAACATTATACGGATTTTTACATTTGTTCGTTCAAACACAAATATCCATGTTACATATTACTTGAATGTCGGCTAGCTTAAATAAGAGATCGCATGCAATGCAGAGTGATTTAACATATAGGAACGTTTTTTGTGCCCGGTTTCACGCTGTATTATGTATATACGAGCATATCTGGTTGAACAAATTTTTCATTTACTCTCTTGTTGGTATTACAATTACCGAAGGAAAAACAAATCTAAAAGTGAAGAAAGCCTGGCAACCTTGCGATAAAAAATATAAAAATGAAGGTCGTTTTGTATGGAAAAAATAGGAAAGTAGGCAATCGGAGCGGTACATCGATATATGCATATTATGCATGTACCTGCATTCATTATTACTTATAGTCATCTTACGTTTTTATGGCATGTTGTTACACAACATGATTCACTACTACCTACATATTATTATAAATATATTTAATGGTAATTACTATACCTCTCCGAGATTATTATATCAGCTTTGCTAATCCACGTAATAGCCTTTCGTCTTCGTGACCTTTAAAAATATACTTCATCAGATTGCTTTGCTTGTAGGAGCTCCAAACAAAAAGCTATATTTCCTCGCCCATTATTTGCCGGCCGCTTGACCCTGAGATGAATCTAATAGCATGTAATACAGTTTTTTATGTAGGTATGAATACCATTGCGTTATGAAAATCTGAAAACCTTTACTAGGTAAAATAATATTTGAGTATGGTCTAGGATTTTTTTTGCTTTGAAAGTTTTCATTGCAGATGCCATTTATACGCATACAATGTAATGTGTAAAAAAGTTAAACAATATAGGTTTCCGGCTGCCTATCTACCTCCCAATCTAATTTTAGCAGTTTCGTAACAAAACTAAAAAGCAATCAGGTTGCGTGAAGAAGAAGATTCAGTGTGTAATCCCAGATGGATCATTAATGCCTGCGTTGAAAAGCCAACAGTTTTGTCATACACTCTCTCAACCCACAAAGAATCTTTATCCACGATGGATTCCTTATAGTTTACTCACGTACTACAAACATACATGGATGATACGAAGTAGGATGTTGGTTCGAATCTTGTAAGGTTTATCGTCAGAGCGTGATCACTGGTTTCTACTACATGTTGCATATCCGTCTAAAATACCGTGGACTTTTGTGTCATTTAATTCCGCTATGTTTTCTTTGGCAGGTGAGCTTGATTGGATTTTGTGGTGTACAAGGAAGAACCTTGTTCCGCTCCATCTTTATGACACACAAAGCTAGACTTTTATATAAGCCAAGGCAAGGTTTCAATTAACTACGTGCCATCTTCACTAAACGTGAATGGGATTCGGTTCTGTTGTAATTACAAAGGCACACGTGTAAAATTCTGGATTAAAGCACGACACCTTTCTTTTAACCTTGTATTTCAACTTTTAGCTTAATCATTTCGGAGCAGGTGCATCATAGCGTAGCTGCTTATTAAAATTGCCATCTTTGAAACCCAAACTTTTATTTCAACCAATGTATAAAAGGCAATTACATTACATGTCTGAATGAGATCCTCAGTTGAAAACATGCATACGCTTGGCATGTCTTGGGCATCCTTGGGTTAGTAGGGAGACATCAAAAGCCACAAAAGTGGGATGTCAATGATGTCATAAATGTTCGCTGGAAAAAGAGTCACACGCCAACTTTACACTCCAGCGGTAATAATAATACGTCAGGCGTGGTTAAGTTAGAGGATATTATGCAGACATAAAAAAGTCGCTAGAAATGCGTGGTCTATAAAGCGTATATAATTTATGCTACACATATCCAGTGAGTTATCCCACCACAAAAATTGTCTTCGAAACAGTTCCGCTTCTTGACATGCGGTACGGTTAGGTTTATTTTTTTGCTCTTGGTTTAGCAAAGAGCATAAGTTTTGACTTGATGGTTGGGCAATATAATGTACTACTTTTGAAACGCCCGTTTTACTCTTTCCTTCTACTAAATCACATTTGAAAATTTACTGTTGTATAGACTTCCTCCATTAGCTGTCAGCTTTTTCTTTCAGATGTGCCAATTTTTTTAGAAATAAAGGTTTAATGTAGGGAAATGATGTATGTACATCGTTGCATTTACTAAGAAAAAAGGAGGGAAAATAGAGCAAGGTTTTTTGATGCCCTACTGGAAATGGCATATGGCACACCTAGTTGTAGTTGTAGCTCCAATTTACATAGTTACGTATAAAACCAACTGCCTGGAGAAGTAAAGAGTCATCTTCGTAAAATTGAAGCATTTTATTATTAGTGATATAATATATGGTTTCATGCTTCCATATCATAGCATTTTCCTCAGCAAGAAAACAGTAAAAATGGATAAATTTTCAAATCGATCTCATTCCAAGCATTTGTATTGCAATATTTCTAGCAATTTACAAAATAAAAACTTATGAAAACGAACATCTTCCTGCCTGCTCATATCCTCATTTCGCCTAACTTACTAAAAGTATCGTCCCTCCACTTGCTCTTGCTTTCAATCCTGATTCTGAGCTCCGCGTACTAAAGTTTTGTTGACTTGTTTCACTCCTATTAGCGTCTATATACACGTTCCGTAGTATGGCGTTAAATAATGAGAAGTTTCACTCAAGGAGAAAGATGACGAAAATCATATTACGACAGCAGACATCTCCTTATGTTATGTCATGTTGAAGAAAAAAGAGGAAAAATAAAAACTAAATAAGACAGACAATCAGAGAGTATCCTATTTCTGTGTTGATTTGAGCACTAATTAAAAGTTGCAACGATATATCTCATCAAGCGCATCAGTCCATTTTCATCAGGAGATTCCACCTAGACATGCTGGCGGTAAATGAGCCAAGAAATTGCTGTTTTAATGGCTTTATATCGTAAAATCTAGAATTACAGCTCAGCTATCAGAGGAAACGAGAAAAGCTCTATATGACAGATCAGTTGGCAAGTCTACTGACCGGATACAATTAATTATTAAGAACTCTGCATAAACACTATTATTCTCCTTCATGAAAGATTTTAAAAAATTAATTCATAATGCAGTCCCCACGTTTTTTCAATATCTTCTGCACATTTGTTGCAATAAAAAATTGGGCATACACCTATACAATCAAAACCTATACTCTGGAAGCTGGAATATTTTGTGAACCTGATGAAATCTTGTCAATTTTCCCAACTTTTATTTGGCAACGCTTACTGACTGCCAATAAATAAAAAAGTTACGGTATATCCATTCTGGCTGGAAACTTTTTGGGTTGATGAAAGCTGCTCAATGTAGCAGACAGAGAAGTTTAATTATAGACTGTTCTTTCCAAGTACCTACTTCACACGTAAGCCATTTCTTCTAGCATAAAATTACCTTTCCGAATTCCTGGAACTCTTTTTGGCAAATCAAGAGAACACAAGAACAAATCTTACTCCAGACTGATTCCATACCGCTAGAAATACACTTTATGAAAACAAATTTCAATATACGAACGCTTCAACTACCTCATTCTTCATGTTACTCTAAATGATAGAAATCAAGAGCAAAAACATCTACTTAACTCTTGATATGATGATGATGCGTAATTAAGAAATTAATTATGTATTTTTTTCTCTTTTTGTTTGTTTGCTTGACAGCATGTTGTTTTTCAGAAAGCTTATATACCCCCAAGCGATTTATTATATAAATGATCCTTTTCAGCAAATTCCCAAAAATAGTCTTCCACCCTGTTAAAAAATATATATAAAAGGAACAATTCAAAGAAAAGTTTCTCTGTAGGCTCTTTATTACAAACTCAATTTTCATCATCAAAAACGAAATAGGGAATTGGATGAGATTCTCTCGCTCTCCTTTCTTCACCATATCACAATCACCAAATACATATATATAACATCACATCACAAGCCGTCACAATAATACTCAAGTAAGCAAACGAGAGTAGTTTGGTTTGTTCCTTTTTTAAGCTTTGGATATTACAGCTAAACAAGCGATATAGCTAGGCGTTCCAGGATCAACGATCTCATTTCTCTTGCTCCTAAAAAGGAAGGATAACATCTTACAAGACAAGTTTTGCTTGGATAAAAGTAGCTAAAGTAGAATTTATAGGTGTGGGATGTGGTGTGATATATGTAAGTTTATATAACACATAAGCATAATATACATGTACCAAAAAGAATCATCAGATTTTCCCATTTTAGTTTTGCAATACTGCAAATGGAGCACACATTACAATGCACATACAAAAACGTACATACTTTTATTATTATATGACGTTTACACTATGTACAAATATGTGTTACAAATATACAAGCATAAAATGAAGAAAGAAGTTGTGTAAGTATGCACGGCATGTATGCACACAAAGTGCTGAGCGTATACTCCTTTCTCTCTTCGGATGCTAAAGTGGAAGAGAGATGATAGAAAAGATGTTTGTGCAAAATACCAACCGGTTATTCTCGCAAGGAATGGAATGGGATTGGCGAAAATTGTGCTGTATGCCTAAATTTACAATGTGCTCATACACTTATGTATATAATGCCATTTAGGGCAATGATCAACAGCACAAAGTTACATCCAGTTTACGGCTTAGTCTTAAGTTTCCAGCTCAGTGAAAAAAAGGAACGACAGATAGATATTGCTGCTGGTGTTATTATTGCAGAGAGACAGAGAGAGAGAAAGGGTTACTTTAATGTTACAAGCCTCGTAATTCGTAAGTAAACTTTTTACATGTGCTACGTAGTAGTAACAAACACTTTACTAGTAAAACACTACTGCGACAACATCTTTTCGCACAGACACGAAAAGCAGTATATTTTCCGTTGGAGTGGCGTAGTCAACAACATTACCGGAGTGGCAAGTAAAACACAATTTATGTTGCACCCATAAATGCACGTCTAGATTTCCAATAGATAAAAAACGAGGAAATCTGAAACCAAAGAGAAAATCATCATCAAGTATTCACCAGCTTCTCATCTCTTTCTCTTGTGTACGAAGATGATAAGACTAAGTTTTTTCATTATGTATTTTACATGGCATATACCTATGCACAGGCTTCTTTCAAAACTATTGAGGATAAAGGTTTAGTAAAACATGGCATACCTACTTAATATGGGATCAGATCACATCAAACATTTTTATTCTTCTCTTCACTTTCATCACGATTTTTTTTTCAATTTTTCACCAAGACCAGAATAATATCCATACGTATTATTATGTTACTCGCAATTTTCAATTTCCATGAGGAAAATTGCAACACATGGAAACGATGAGAAGGTTACATAGCGAGAGAGATAAGAAGTAATATCATAGAGCGTAAACGCTTTTGTGAAGACGCTACAAGGAAAATGGTTTTGTTATTTTGCATTTTGCATGCATATATGCCGGTAATAGCAAACTTTTTAGCAGGAAGTCGAGTAGACGACGACACATACGGCTGTCTATATAACATGCCTGATATGCTCTGTCTTGGATATTTTTGTCTACTTTCTACAAAAAGAAGACAAACGTTGCCCATATTACATATTTTGCTTACAAGGAAAATTTAATAATCCTAAAGGACTATGTATATAAAAAATGCTGTGAAGCCCTGAATGAGATATTTTTTCTTGTTGTTTTTCAACATAAGAGAGAGAAAAGATGAAACATCAAAAACTATGTGCTTTGAATTGACTATCAGTTTTTTTCTCTCTTATATTAATTTCAAGAAAACTACTCAAAGTAAGTCACTCTGAGGAGAAAAAAAGAAATGTTGCTTACGGCTCAAATATAAAATATAAATGCACAAAATGCTATACATTTCAATCTCATTTTTCATACCCACCAGTCGTATAGCTACTTGTATTACTCGTGAATCTGACTCGGCTACTACACTTTAAAAGATGAAACTGCTTACGTGAAGAGTAGTTTAGTCTCAAAATCAACAACTCCATTAACTGAATTTTGAAATGGAGGAAGATGAGGATGGGGAGCAAACTAAACGGTTTCACTTTATAGCTGCGAATAATATATTGCAGTGTACCGTTGCAATTAGTTTACTAACGTTTTTGCGGGGTATAAAAATGAACTGAACTGACTGAAGTTATTGTAATGATTTTTAAAGATTCTGAAAGCATTGTACAAATTAGCAGGTAGATGCAATTTTTCCACTTTGAAATTAATATATTCCTATTTTTCAAAGGCATTTTCATGTGATGTATTAGAATAAAAGCTATTGACAATGTTCTCAATGTCTACATGACTTTGTGTGTAGTGCAACTACGTTTTAAAAAGTCTTTGGTTTTAATTAACAGTTTGTTGGTCAGTATTTTTATTTTATAAAAACCAAAGTTAATTTTAGATTGATGGGGCGACCACCACAGTAGTATTACATTTAATGGTATGCATCTGCATCACAGCATCATTATCATCATCCACCAGAGGAAGAAAAGTTTAAGCTTGTATGGTAATGATAATGGTGACGATGAAGCAACCAATATACATTCCATAAATAAGCATTATAGCAAGCTTTAGCCACGCCAGCACTTTTCATCTTTGGATGACTCATGGATTTTGTTCTATGCACAAGCACATTCCATATTGACGATCACATCACCAGGCCATGAAGGAAATCAGCTCAGATGTAGGGTTATGTTATGACATGACATTCACAGAAAAATATTCCAAGATTACGTTGCTTGACCTAGCTAAAGTATCCAAATGTAAGTTTTTTATTTGTGAAACTTGTGTGGCTTAAGTGGGAATGGGATCATGGGGTTTTATTTTCCAGACTAAATTACTTACATACTTGGCTCATTCAATTCACTTAAGATAATACATATACATGTACACATATTTGTCTATTCTGTTAAAATTTATAGTAGCCATTCTAGTAAGTATTCGAAAATAATAGTTAACTAAAAACATATCGAATTTGCTCCATTTGATTTTCTTGTGCCTATGACCGATTTGCTTTTGTATGGATATAAGAGACCATGCATGTATGCATGCTCAACAGTATTGATTGCACAATGATGGTTCAGCTTCCTGCTCGCCTCCTGGAAAATCATGCTCTATTATGTGTTCCCTTATGGTGTCTATTGTGCATCTGTCATCAAGTTATTTTTCAATGGATTTCTTTGTGGTTAAACGTCATTTGCTATACATGTATGAATGTATTGAGATTATAGGACGTGATGTTTTATTATTATTATGATGTTATTATGTTTGCAATAATGTCAACTTAAGAGTATTCTTTTGCACTCACATCCGCATAATCAGTGTGGTAGGTTAACAAATAAAATTGCATTATAAAATTTAGATACATGTAACATTCATTTTTGCTTAGTTTCTTTTATGATGTAAAATGACAAATATTTGTAACAGCAATTTTCTTGGAGGGATGAGCTTACATTGCATAAATACCATGTAGTCAGTAGTGTAGTCTATTTTCAACTTTTTAAAAAATTTCTCCACTACCTCTGAGAGATAGAGTAGAACGAGAACATCATCATTTGAAATGGCGAAATGAAAAAAGTTCAAAGATATCCATAATGGCTCCAAACGTCCTGTTTTGTTTGCATAATCTGAAAGGACGCATTATCTGATTAAAATGAATCATCAGATTATGATTCATTTGTGAGTCAGTGAAATATGCAAAGCAATGCACATCATGGAACAACATTATTGGAAGCATAATCTATTCTCGCAAAGTGTGATCTATCGCCTTTTGTCGCCTAACCAAACTGAAAAATTGAGATTGCGTCAAGGCTCTTTGTGATATGTGTGCGGCATAAAACATGGTAAATTTGGATGAAGTATAATAGGCAAGTGGCTTACCTTACCAAACAGTAGTTAATGGCTATCAAGTAGTTGGCTGAAAATATGTTCAGTTCATATAATATATACCCAATGTATAAACTGAACTTATCAATTTTCCATATCGGCAGATGTGCCGTACGTAATGCATGCATATTTCATGATCTTTACCTATAAAAACAATCTCAGCTTTTAATAATGGCAGCTTGTCGTATATCAACATACAGGAAAGTTTACTTTCCCTACGCATGCATATAACCTTGACTCTTCCTGACCGCTTCTCTACTAACATTGTTACTCACGTTCCATGACATTGCTCCGTGAATCCCTTTTGTATGTTAATGGAAGATTTTTTGCGTAGTTCTATATGGTAGGTAGTTGGTACTTAAGGTTCGTTTCGGCCCGGGTAGGCTTTTCTTTTAGAAGAGGCTGTAGGTTCCAACAGTGGATTTGAGATGATGAGACTATTGCGTTTCGGATAAGCAGCCTATTTTAAGGAGACTGGTACTTGACGTCAATAATCTAAGAAATGCTATTTATCTCAAGTTGATAAAAGCCTTTTCAGCATAGATTAACGTGCGTTATATGTGATATGACAACTATATGTGACAACTATATAAGTCCTTTTGAAACAGGAAGCTCATCACATTCCAGGAAATATGTCTGCATAATCTTGTATACTTTAGATAAAATGAATATAATGTATGACTAGAAAATATATACAAGCAAAAGCGAATTTTGCAATCATGTATCCCAAATATAGTGTATTAATCTGGAGGTTTCCCTTATGCGTTTACTATTTTTTTACAATTTGTTTACAGTCAATTAAACTATTATTTTTTACATCTCAAGGAATTTTATTTTCCGAGTCAATTTTGTCGTAATTTTACCTTGAAAGATGATAACGGAATGAAAGTTACAGTGCATTGACAATTTGAATGCGTCCTACACAAACGCCTGCTCAGTACTCATTTACATAACAGTCATGTTCTAGTTCTAAAAGCGTCGAAACAAACTAGAAACTGGGTAGATAATGAACAAAAACACAGTTAGAGATTTTGTAAATTTTAAATAGAGTTTCCATAATATTTATCTCAAAGAGGTTTACTTATCTCGCTAACCACATTATGTGCATGTGTAAACATTGCATAGTATACGGTTTCATCTCTGTGGTGGGAGTAAAATGACATAATCAAGCACACATAAGTATAATATTCACATCTCATCGCATGCCAGCACAACATAATTACACTGGTAAATGGCGTAGCTAATTTGCTAGATTTGATTCAGCCTTTCATTCGTACACTGTAATTTGCATGTTTTAAAAACTTCAAAGCATACGCAACAAAAAGTTGACAAAGACATGTGTAAGGATTTCTGCGAGCAACATCAACATTTTTTCTAGATAAATACCACAGTTGAGAATTGAGAATATGCAAATATATAGAATGTGAAAATAATAGCGTCAGCATTTACTTGGTAGTTAAGTTCAATCCATGGATTACAATAGAACACGCTATGCATGCAAAAATAGAGGAGACAATATTGCAAGGCAAATAGTGCGTATTAAAAGTAAACAATGAGCCAGATGAACCTGGCCATCATATATCTGCAACAAATTATGTGTCTCTCTACATGTCGTAAAACAATTCAACAATACGTATGAGGGACGTCATAAAAATGTTTCTTCTTCCATGAAACCAAATGTATCACAGAATGTAGACAACTGCTCCGCATTATTTATAACCCACATTAAAATAGATACGAGGAATAAGTATGAGCAACAATCTAAGCAAAGAGAATTGATATGTCAGCATTGAGAATTTAAGCATTAGTAGAGAAAACAAACATGAATGAGATTTTGTTGGATGCAATTTCCATAATTAATTGCAGCATAACTAATATTATGATTAGTAGCTGGAACAAAAAGTTAATTAGCATATTAATCTCTTGTTGTTTATCATCCAAACAATATCATCTCTGTGGTATATGATATTTATTGTAGTGCAAAAACTACCCAACTTTTCCTCATGAATTTAATAACGCTCAGCGGCTTTAGCGGTCTAAAACCAAGAATTATCCACATACCATCACCCGTTATCCTTGTCTAGAACAACTAACCACAGTAAAACGATGCCCACAAGAGGGAAAGTAAAAGCTCTCCTATGATATTCACTAGATTCACTGTTTGTTGTTTTATGTACATTTTTATATTTACAGGAAGCAAGCATTTTGTTTATGCATTGTCTGTAAGTGGTGTTGTGTTTTCATTCAAAAGTTTGTTGCAGATAAACATGCGAAAAAGTATTAAAGTATATGTATCATCAAAGAGCAATCATGATTCCATTTTGCGGTCCTAATTTCCCCTCAAATGAATGATCCACCCATTTCACTCTTGTAAATAAATGTACGTCCTTATATAGTCTAATATATAGTGTACTACTCTAAATGTCTGCGTTCATGTTTGTATTTCTACGTTTTAATAATCTAGTCAATTTGTTTTTTAATGTGTAGTTTATATTTTTATATACAAGTGTTTACTCCATAAAAGTATGCCATGCATTAAGGCGTGCCTTAAAGCACACGGATATTTTGAGAACGGGAAAAAATGTTTTTCTTTGTGATGAAAACGTCTAATGTGTCATATTTTCATAA
>JAHZNG010002664.1:0-57963 GCA_027744375.1 Orchesellides sinensis
GGAATTGTAGGCGGTGTTGAGGGATTATGGCGCATTCCACACGAGCAAAAAGTAGTGAAAAATTATATCCTTACGTGAAAGTATATGGCTTTCATTCTCTAAATCCACATTGCAAGTTTCAGTGAATGGTGTGACGTGAATTTGGAATGTTGTATGGAAAGAGTTTTTATGTAGAATACCAACTTGGTTTCCGCAGTGAAATCGATATCGTTATTGTATACCTCTTTTTTGCTGAAAGTAGGAAATACCTAACCACCCAATTTTACTCTGTATGAAACCATTACAATCAAAAAGCTAAAAAATAATCATTATATGGTTTTCGACAATTTACTAGATATTGAAATATTGATATCGTCTGGTAAATTTGAAGGTACATTAGTACATGTTACAGCAGCAAAATCAGGTCACATTTTTTGCTTTTTTTCATTGTGCTTTCACCAGTCTGCTGGTACAGATTTTCTTTGTCTGCGAACGCATTTTGCTTGCAGTTGGAAGTAGAAAGCATTTTAATGTAGTATATGAGGGACCTAGACATTTATATTTAAAATATGGGGACCACCGTTTGTCATTGATTTTTTTGTGTTTATCGATGAGACTGCATGTTATAAATTACTAATGGCCATTATTATCCTTCATCTCCTGCGTTATACTGTTTTCAGTAAAAACCAACGGAATTAGGTGAAGTGAAGAGTATATGCATTGTTTACGCATGGAAATGCATTTTAGTAAGTATGTTTGTTGAATTTAAAAATTGGAGGAATGTAAGAGGAAAAGGTTATTATTCAATTATTAAAAATAATTTCTGTGCTTCATTCGTCAGTCGTCCACATTCGTTGTTTGTTGTTTACTAACGTACTTGGAAATATACTTTAGAAGAATAATTTTTTCCTATATGTAAGGCATTTCTGAGATAGCATGAAAATTGTTTTGGTTAGAGTATGATTTCAAGAATGATTTGGTTTCATTATACCATCACCATCATATACATACATTGGTACATCTTCAAAATGTTTGTAAAATATGCAAACTTTGCTGCTTTCAGAGCATTGCCCGGAACTGAAACTATCCGCCGCGTAGTATCATCGATATGGCATCTTTGCGTAGGCGAAGACGTGACGTAATACGTAGTGAGGGTGTATAAAGTTGAACCACCTATAACCGATACGTTTTGATATATTCTCCTATATTTCTAAAGGAAAATAAAAGTCGCTCCAGATCTAGTTTATGACTTTTAGAGTAAACGGTTGTAAATACTTAAGAAAATCCCTTTTCCCATATCATAAGTCACACAATAATCGATAGAACCGCAAACTTATTTAATAGCTTTGGCCGAACCTTTCTCGTTATAATTTACTATAATCATTATTTTCATTTGCATTTAGATAAGGAACAGCTTAAAGCCGACAATTTCTTGTAATAATATATTACTTCTTCATAAATGTATTGCAGCATGTCTTCCGTAGCTCCATGTACAGAAACCTGTGACCGCATTCAAATAATTTTGGCTTCCAGAGCATCCCACAAAATATCACCCAAAAATCCTTTCAGACACTTTTCCGACACATACTGTGAACTAAATAATCAGTATTTATGAATGACTGATAGCACAACACTGAGAAGATTTTAAATTGTCTCCCAATCCCACATGCAACATACCACTTTTCATACAACAAAGGGACAAACAATAATAATAACAATGATAATGATAAGGGCAGTGTTAGATGACCACTTTTCAGTTTCACTGACCCCTTGAAATATTTCTTACATCTTAGAATATTTTAAATCTGGAAAAATCACTAAAGCACCTACGACGAACAGTACTTTACACCGGATCTCATATCTAAACAAAGTACTGAGTTCTTGTAAAAGGGTTGTCAGAAGACTTGTTCCTCTGAGAAATGATAAATAGTTTAAAATGATGAATATAATCTTTCGAATCGTCTCATAGAAAACGGCATGGAGCTACTGAGAGACAACACATGGATGTTCAAACCATATATACATACATTCGCATTCTCATTTATCATTTTTAAACCCTACACTAAACAAAGTTATGCATAATCTCATCTAATGGACATTCCTAAAACATAAAAAGATGATCCCACAGAATGGATCTTATGTGTATGTGGTAGGTAGCCCGTCATGGGTGCTTACAATGATTACATTAGCACACATACGTATTTTGTAGGTAAAGTTGGGAAGATTATATGGATACCAAATAATCATTTCGAACTTCATAATTCACCTGCGTCCTAATATATGTACACATACTGATATATAAATACTATTTACTCAATGCATATTCATACTTATTTAAAACTGATACCTCCAAAAACATCATCAAAGTCTTAGAAAAAAGTTAGGGAGAGCAAGTATGAAGGTGATACGATTTATATCTGATATAGTCTCCATCTCCATGCATCGTAATATGTATATTGGACCACGCTTCAGACATTATTGCATCTTCTTGGTTTACCGAGACAAAATACCTGCCGCATAAGTATTATACTTTGATTCATTTCATTATTACATGACACCTATTATTCATAAGATATCATAATGTGTAGGAAATTAGATAAAATACACTGAAGACACGACAAACTAATGATATGTCTTCGTAGTGTATAAATTCACGACGAAGTCGACATTGCATAACAGGTGGCTTGATAAACCCTTACAAAAAATATTTGTCCTTCTCTTTCACAAGCGAATAGGTATTATGTACATAAGCATACCTACCTATGGAAGAATCACCTTTCAGACAAATATTAATCCAATATTGTGATAGTGTGATATAGGTACTAGGAATATGCATACCATATCAGTATGTGAAAAGATATTTATACATACATATTCAACCTGTATGGTAATGGATGCACGAAGAATTCTTTACAGCACCTTATATTGTTAAGGCCCATCACTCAAACCATCTCATCTTCATTATCCCATACTGCACATACATAGCTAACTTAGTCATTTACTCTTGCCTACCTACGCGATGATCGAAGAACGCTATGCTAGAACAGATTTTTTACCAACTAACTAGCTACCGTCAACGCAAATGCAAGCTACAGCTCTAAGTTGCTTTGCAACAATGAAGCGTCCACACATCAACTCATATTCATCTCATCAGCAGACAAGTTCACATTGAGAATAAATCACGACTAAGCCATGTGTATGGCTAATCAACAAAAGATAGTTAGCGAATGTACATTTTCTGCACATTAGATTTAAGTCAGACGATGAGAGGAGTTTCGTGGAGCAACGCTTGGATTAGGATATTTACATCCATTCTCAAAAGTATATAATACTCTTCAGACTTCCAAGGATGGTTTTTTATTCCATCTAACAAACAAAAAAGGTAAGCTTGAAAACGAATGTCAACAATGTAAAGGCTGACAGACAGGGTTGTTTCATGTAAAGAAGGCATACATTTAACGAGTACGGAGATGGAAACAGATTTAATGCTGCAAAATATTCAAATGTATGCATATATTTTTTCATTTTGAAGCAATTTCCTTATAAACTGGAATCAATTTTCTATTAACGATTAACACAAACCAATTAACCGAAAACTACACATTCGAATTTACAGAAATACTATGCCGGACCGTTTCATTGTTTGGATACAAATAGCGGCTTTGCATTTAACTGTCATGAAGTCATTTAGATGGAGTTCGACTAAAAAATAATTTCAACTGATGACCTACGGAATTCCAAATTTAATTCGCCCAAAATGTTCAGAGCAAGTATGACTTTACATGCATAACAGTTTATTTTGTCAGTTTACAGCAGCCAAGTAATGTCAGTTTCAGTAATCATTGCAAAATAAACGCATTACACGCCCTTATTGGGCTGCCATGTTTTTTAAACATGATTATTGATGTTGAGCATTTATGTACCTTGTCAAAAACATTTGTTGCCCAATTTTTCGTACGTTACTAAATGTTAAATTATCACCATTTGAAAACATTTCTTCATTTAATATTTGCGATATGAACTTGTACAATGATTTAAGTCATATCTACAGATTCTATTCCTTTTGATCCGGATTTGCAAAAGGGAGGACAACAATATGGAAGTAACAATAGTGCGAAATGTAACATAGACAGCTACTTACATTGCCCATTCAAGGCTTTCATGATAAAAAGACAGTGTATAAAGAATGAATGCAATGAAAAGAAGAACAGGGATGAGACAATCCAAAGCCGTGTATTGAAAGGACTGCCTCCTACCTCTATGAGAGCCAATATGTATAAGATAATGTATTTTATGGTACCTGAAAGCCTCTGGGTTGGGCTGCATGGGATGTGGGACGAGCACTCGCATGGATTGGGGCTGTCTGAATCATATCTGCTGAGAAACTACTTTCCTCTGCCTCAGCCGCTGTCTCTTCATGCAGGGATGATTCTGCTATGATCTATAAAAATTGAACAATTCAAAATTTATCTATAAATTCATATTATTTATCATCAAGCAAGATCTTTAAGCAATATATTTAGGCATACATCATAAATTAAATAAATCCAAACACTTTAAAATTATTTGCACTTACGGAATCGTGAGAATTTTCTGAGAATTCATCATAAGCAATGTCTCCACGGTCAGAAGAAGTTTCCGGAAAATCAAAAACCCCACTGTCACTTTCCAAGATGTCGTCTGTAGAAAAATTAAGAATGCATAATGATTATGTTAGTATATATCATTTTCCAGACGAAATAGGGAATGTAATTTTCATAAACTGAAAATTGGAACCAGCAGTAATAAAAATATATGCTAATAGAAAACTAATTGTAATTAACATGAAACAGCGCAAGATGCATTTATGCCGTCAATCGATTTCATTTCATCGCATCATTCCTACTAAGTCTTAAATTTCTTCAAACTTTCATAAAATCAAAATATTTGTAATGGAGATGAATATTTAAAGCAAAGCAAAGTTCAAGCTACACCCGGATATTTTTAGGGAAACACTACAATAGGCTTTCGTTCATCTTTTATGGTTTCGTACAACATTTCTAATATTTTTACTAACTTAATATGAAGTACAGTATATTTTAAATTTATCATTTCAATATAATTTAATCTCTGCATGACTAGATGTTGCTAATGGGCTAGACAATTTAGAAGTACGGGATCCACCTAGAGCAGTTAATAAAGACAACGCTACGAAAATCAAAACTGACATGCTGTGACATTGAGCTGATATTTGATTTGATTTACATATTTAGATTTCTAAGATACGATGGAACGTATGGGTATTTTGACATGAAAAATGACATGCTATCATCTTTATCGCATCCATTGTCAATTCATTACACTGCACAATGCCTGTTCTTGAAAATGACACGGCCATTGTCCGATCCTAAATAAAATAACTCTATCTTATGAATCCATCTCATGCACAAGATATAATGTACATCTAAATCTTTAATAAACATTTCTTTGCTTTCTTGCCTCTTCTTCTCATCCAACAATCACCGTAGAATAAGGAAAATACCGAACACGATTTTGATGTATGTTTATTTTTTCTTAAAGAAACGTTTACTGCGACTGTGTATTGCTATAAGCATGGTCTGGGTTTTCCTAACTGCTAGCATTACGTCGTGCATAATCACAAATCAATAGATTGAGACATACAGCCAACAAAGTCATGCCATCAAAGGAAACTAAATGTTTGTACTAGTAGCCCCAAAATAATACAAACCAATATGCATACGGGTAAAGTGAATTTTATGAAGCAACTCCAGTCTTCCAGAGATTGTCATACCTTATAATTCTTCAGCTTCTTTACGACAAAATCTTAAAAGTCCTTAATTAGTCTTAAAGAAAAAATCCACAACACTTATTTACAACTTGTTTCTGTCACTGTAATGCTTTTTCATTTGAATACAAAACGTGTCTAATTTATTTCACACCAAATCACAGGATTTGAAAAGACAATAATTCATCAAATTTTGTGAATGAGCAACCGATCATGAGGCAATTTTATGAGGCACTGGTTTAAATCTCATTTATCATTTGAAATAGGACAGGTACGAAATACTTTTACTTGTTATCTTTACATAATTACTTCCTAATCACAGAAGTACTCAATTTACAAAGTAAGCATATAATTTCATTCGTACTTAGAAATCCATGTATTTCTTTACATTCCAATAATGCAAACCCAACTTCACCCCTTGACTCGGAAGTTCTGTCAAGTCGGAAAACTTGTGATAGCAAAACAACACAATGGACACCAAAAAATTTGAAAAGAAAACGACACAACAACACTTAACTTTAAGGTTGATTTCTATCAAGATATTAACTCTGATACAATTGATCAATATTATTCTCCAAGCATAAAGTTTTTAATTCCGCAATAGGAATATCTCACAACAATGAGCCCTTTTTAGTCATAAACTGAAACTAAAGAGATTGTGAAGCCTCTCGTTACATCTTTTTGACTGATGTTTGATACTTTCGGCATGATATGCTTTTACTTGTCCATGATATGATATACAATGAGTAAAAAAGTATCCATCCAAAATGAATCTTGCGGATGCCATAAGAGTTTAACAACACATAATTACAAGTTTAAAGCCCATTCAGCTAGTCTAGTCAAAAACTCAGAATGACTAACTGCTACAATATACAACACAACACTCGAACTTAAAGCTGACTACTGATCTCTGTGTCTGCTGACATTGTTACAGTCATCCTTTTCATGATATTGTATTGTGTATGTTAAAATGCATGTTGGATACTTTTTAGTAGCATCGACCGTAATAGTACGTAACAGTGACAGTGGTACTTGGAGTGACGAATAAAAGGGTAAAAAGGTGCTTTACTTACATGTACCACAACAGTAATCTAAGGTTTACAAAATATAATGCAATCGTTGAGGTTGCCTCCGCTTACAGTTTATATACTACGCTTTTTTCAAACAATGTTAGGTAACCAATTTTGATACATCTTATCAGCTTACATGGTATGTAAGTAGGTATATATATTAAATTCCGAAATGGGACATGCAATAGTATATAGCAGTAGTGCAATGATGATCACTGATCACACTTGAAGCCATGGAAAGTACTTTTTCTATAAAGTACATTAAGCATACACTCATGTACCTATGTACATTTGGAAGCATGAATTAACTTCATCATAAATTTTACAGACTGTCCTTTAGTAGACATAATCGGCATTCATTTCTTTACTTCTGCATCATAACCAAGCTCTGTACAAATCAACCCCTATGTGTATTGTTAAAACCATCTACAGTATATAGCACCAAAAGCGAAAGAAACCTTTACTGCAATGAAGTGGAGGCCAAGGTAAGCCCAATGTTACGATCTAAACATCCCTCCAATGAATGAATTATAATGGAGGGCTAGTACTGAGGGGTGGTGATCTTACGTAACCAATGAGATCCTCACCCTATTCTCATGCATGGCAGAGATAAAGTAGCTTTTTAAGCATACAAGTTTTCTCTTTCAACCCTGCATACATGGCTTCGTGCATGATGGCTTTGTTACATAGGTAACTTCTAAGCACCATTTCAAGCAACTTTACCTCATCAAGCATGTATTTTACATGAATTCACGACAAATTACTTACTATAATAAGAGAAGGTCAATCATAATGTTAATATTTTTGCTAAATCTTGTTTCAATATTAAAACAGGAATATTAATGTCCTATCAAACTGAGCGTCATCGCATATTCATGCAAATTAACTAAATTTTGGGGAATTAGTTAACCATGTAAACCTTCATGTTTTACTTTTAAACGTGTTCGCATGATAACTCTCGGTGGGTAACAGGTGGGCTTCCCTTAAAATATGGAATATATACCATATAGACTCAAGCTTCAAGAGATCAAAGAGACAATAGCTTTTATGCAAAACAGAAAAAGGCTTTTCAGCTAAACGCTAAAGATGGGCTTCCATATTCAGGGAGAATATTTCAATATCAGTTTTATTTTGGTAGTAAATGTCTGTTTGGCAGGAAGAAATTGACGGTTCAATGAATTTATTTTCAAAAACATGTATAAAATTATCTTCAAGCCAAATGTTTTCATTAGAGTCGCACCTATAAATGCCATGAAACTAGCTGGATAGTTAATCACGCTTCTCTGAACACTACAGAAACTTGCAATCTAAAATTTTCTTTTAGTCGATTTGTTCATTTTCCATGCATGACCATACGAGAAATTCCCCTGTAGGTATGAGAATCGGATTCTCACTCAAACTACGATACATTAAGAGTCGCAACAGGTAAGTGAGCGCGGTGGACTGAAGTGTATATGCCGTGATGTTCGTGCTTAAATTAAAACTTGCAGTATGTGTATGAGAAGCAACGAGAACATTTTTTGAAATGAATGTTTTAACTGAACGCATCCAATTGTTGCGGCACTAGGTATTCAGCTCCTGCTGAGCCAATGTGAAGTGACGGATGTAATGTTCTTGGTTCACAGACGCTTCATTCCTCTCAAACATCAACTACACACATACATGCCTCATTCCTACACAGTTTTTTACTCAAAATCTGCCAAGTCATTCTTCTTATTCGAAAATTGCCAAGGCAAGGCCTTAAGAACCTCCGCTTCTTCTCTCACACTATAGTACGCTTCACCAACGTCATAACGCCTGCTATGATTATAAGCGTATTGGAATAATCGATTTGAAACAATAATACCTTCTCAAGACTGTGCTTCGCCTCGACTGACTTCATGTCAAAATTTATCCTAATGCCGATGCAGCAACGAACTTCGTCCATCCCCATCAACACAACAGTAACAAGTTAAGCATAAATTAGAATACGAATGCGTGCGGATACACATGTAGAACTCTTTGAGCAAGACAATACCTATCGGTAAAAGTTTATTGGTGCCTAGAAATGACTTTTCGACTCGGGCTTTGTTATTCAAAATCAAAAATCAGATTTAAGAAGACCTCTGCATTGCAATGGTGCATGTAAGTATGCTACTTACAGGTTTGTATCACAGCGTTTGCATCACAAAAGATTTAGCTCTAACTCAGTGGGTAAGAAATTATGCCATGAACCCACTATCCACCAGCAGCATTAAACCATGAATCGATTCGTATTCTTTGCAATCAACAGAGAGGCTAAAGGCAATCAACTGTAACCGCAAAGACTTTTTTTACTATATCATAAAATCATGCTTCAAGTGAAGCAGCAAGATCAACTGATGAACTGTACTACATATACAAAGTAGATCTCAAGACAAATCAAAACGGCACATGGAAGAGTTTCATTTCAATCAGAGAAAAAATAGGCATCATAAATATTTTGAATCAACCAGACAAGTGCTTTGCTCTTCCTCTAAAAAATTCCCTCAAACATTAATGTAGGAGACTATAGACTGTACGAACAAGTGCAGGTGTTCGAATGCAAATGACTAATGGGATAGTATTTTATGTCGATAAATGCGTTATAGTTAATACAGCAAATATTTATAGACAAATCAGTTTTGTCAATAAACTTACCAAAGAGTGCAGAAATCATATCTGGGGTTGGATATGAATCTTTATCTTCAGCCGCATCTTGGGAACTACTGGATAGGACCACATCCCGTTCACCAACTTCCTCATCTTTAACCTTAGTCTCGGTTGAACGAGTTACACTGGTTGATGCAGAAGAAGTATGAGGCTGGATTCCATCATCAAAGTCTATAAAACCAGTGCAAACATTAACATTTTGAAAATTTAAATTCTACTGGTAGTTGATTCAAGCAAAAAGAAGCAAAGCAAGATGAACATTATTATAAGCATTTTTTCAGCGTAAAGCATTTACGTATTTAAATGTGACATTCTTTTCAAAAATTTGATACTTTACGTTAATTTGCTTCATAGACCTAACTCAGTTTGCCTATTCGGTTGTGTTAACTTTTTCTATCATAGAATGGACAAACTGTCCTGCTCTATTATAACCTTTTTTGTAAAAATTACTTTCTTTTGTAATTCAACGAAACAAAAATGCCTGCAATAATGTAATACACCCTATTTAATATTTGCCCACATACCTATTTCTGCATACTTTAGGCAATGTATTTTATTTATAGCAATATAACATTTAAGTGAAAGAGAGAGGAAAAAACCAGTATCCTACCAAATACAATATATTACTACTACTACACCAGATCGTACACAATATCATTCTTTTATTATTGTAGCGGAACCAATCATTATTATTTCGTTGGTCCAGGTACAATGGATGCAGGATGACCCAACATTTTTCATTTCATTAAATTTTTTCCTGCCTCTACGCTTTCTTTACATTTTCATTTCACAAAGGAGCCACGTCTGCTTGATTATATACTGTCTTCAAAATAACATCAGATACAGAGACGTACATACATAACATGATCATCACCATCATACAATCCCGCGTCACTGGATTAATAGGTTCAGCATTTCCATCAAATTAAATCCATCTGTCAGATGCAAGAGCCAAACGTGAAAGAACCGAATACGCTGAAAATAGAATACAATTTTTGAACGCTATTTTATAGCCACATTGCTCCTACCCTAAGAGAGTGGATATCCCACCCTGATAAAAAATGCATAAAAAAATTAACCATGGACGGCTAAGCCTTCGTTGGTAACCTATTTCCATGCGTATAAAATGACTATAACTATTTTTTGTTAAAAATTTAAAAACTATGCATCCCTTTTAAAATGCAAATGTTATTTTTAACCCTCCACCAACATAGCAATAGCACATAGGCTTTGGCTAAATAAAATTCGGATAAATTCTAATACATACTCAATTCTTAGCATCAAAAATGTAAACAAATCTTTGGAGAGATGCATACCCAGAGAAATGGGAAAAGAATAGAAGTGATGAAAAATCATTCAAAAAACTAAACTGACTGACAACGCAATGAAATTCAGTGAGGCAACAGTGTTATCTACACATTTATACTACGCCACAGGAAAAAATACATGAGAGAATTTTAGAGAAGAATGAGTTATGTACAGAGTCAATCCAAGCACAAAGCAGGTGTCACGACTCACGACTGACTCGAATAACAACATCTTTTATGTATTACTTCTCCAAGCAGACATTCCAGAACACAAAAATGATGGCCACTTGAACGGGACACTATTTTGAAAGAAAATCTGACTGATGACATTTACAGCTTGTCACATTGCATAAACAAAACACATTTATCCTTATTTCCAACCAAAAATATTACAGAGCATGAACAAGTGCAGGGTGACGTGGATCCATTGTATTTAAATATATATTAACAATTACACAGATAAAATACCTACGCAGTATTTCATCATATTAATTCATTTCATGTTACATGTTTTTTATTATTCAGATGTGTAACATTTGAACCTCCAACCTGAGTTTCAAAACGCAAACAAAGGTATACAGCTTCTTAGAATTGGCAAAAAAATTTTACTGATGCAAAAACCTATGTTAAAATTCTACATAGTTTGTTTTAATATAACCGACGAAAATCCCAAACTTATGAAAACTTCATACATAGGTAAAGAAGCACGAGTAAATAGCATTATCCACTAAAAGCAAGGAAACAATCAGGGACAAAAGTGTTGACAAAAGGATGCGGTCAATATGACCATTTGTTGACGGCAGGTAAAAGTACACATTAAAAAGACTTCTTACAAACATTTTGTCAAGTGCTTTGTCAGAGCAACAAATCTCTTTTTCTGAGGTCCATGGTACACGTACATTATGGTAAATGTAGACCGATGAGGAAACAAGCAAAGTTGAAGCAACCGAATACATGCTTGTAAGCCAAATTTTAAGAGATGAGCCAGAGTTTCCTCATCTTAATCGCTTCAACTTGCACTTGAACTGAACACTCAAAATGTTCAAAGTTTACCTGTGAGTCGGGAAGATGGGTTGAGCAGTGTAAAGAAAATTTCATCATATCTTGGATTCAAGTTGAGGCTAAAAAGTCAACAACGCTAGAGGCATAAGTGATGATGAATTCAAGTGGTTCCTTTACCTTGAGTTACAGACTGTTATTATATCTTTCATCACCAGTTTAATACACGCCATGAAGGTTATTATTACAAGTTGCGCTCTATATAGCGTACTGATTTTCCTTCCTACCCATTCCTACTAAAAGCCTTTCCATTACGATAATGTTCATTCGTGTCATTTCAGCCGTTCAGTTATCTGCACATTACTTTGCTTGTGATGATGCATAATGTTATGATCATACTACGTTCACACGAATATTTATGTGAATGAATGTGGTATTTCTAAAACGGATGAACTTTGTATTTCCTATGAATCATTTTACCCCAACCAATCCCACCACAAACTCATTCGAGTATTATACAAGTGTTGAAATGTACTTGACCTGCCCGTCATTCTTTCTTCAAAATATCTTCATGTCTTCATGACAATAATAGTTAACTACGCATAGAGCTTTATGAAAATCTGTCAGCAAAGAAAACAGCCCTGGGAATTTGAATAAAGTACGCACTCATTGTGGGTGGAAAATAATATATCAGATGAGTATATTAGTAACAATAGAAGTTTGATTTAATATCTTCGTGCATGCTGTCAACTTCCATTCTTCAAATATATACTTCACTTCACTGCTCCAGTCCATCCCTACTTTCTCTATTATAACTTATATGAACAGTATTTCTATTATCTTTGACTTTTAGGCTGAGCTGATTTAACCTGTTATATTGGTAATTCTGTCCGACTACATGAACACATACATAACCATCTTTATGAGCATTGGGTGTGTTTCGCAATGCAATTACCCAATTTGCTGAGATACATATATATGACAGCAATAATGTGCGGAAACTTTTTGTTAGAAACTGAAGGGCAAATCCTTAGTCGTAGTTGCTCTTGAAGTTAATTATTTCGAACTACATAAAAATTAATGACAATAATCATAACGTTATTAAATGAGCATCAAAAAATGACAAAAGACGACATGTGTGTCTAACCAACCCAGTATTCTTCTCTCCCTTCAGTTCAACGGTTAAAACATATATAGATTTGGAAGGTACGGTTTAAAATGAGGCAATACAGGAAGTTTCTGACTGATTCGTTGTATTACAACAGGCAGGAAGTAGTCTAGTTAGATGTTAGAAGCAGTTATTACTTATTTCGTATTCATCATATTTTTTGCACAGCATTTCAACTAAAGATACATTCGAATTGATCAAGTGTTTTGCAAGTCACAATGATTAAATTCGTTGTAATTTTTGTAAATTTAAAATTTATTATTTAAGTACCACCAAATTTCAACAAGTTCACGTGTACTGTAATTTTCCGCTTTTGCGTTTTGAATAATTCTATTGCTCAATTTTTCGGCAACATTTTGATAATATTCTGCGTATTTAAGCTCAGCAAAAACAACTCAAAAATATCAGTTAATTTTCCTAACAAACGAATCCTAGTTTTGAAGATTTTCAGCTTTGCGACAAGATTCCCATCATTTTCCGTCCATACGTGCATTCTTACAAGTATTAGGTACATTGGGAGGGAAAGATACAGTTTTGAAACTTTAAATCTTATATGGTTTTAAACAGATTGCTCAGATTTATTACTCAGCAAAACTTAGTGTATATTAAATAATTAACACGAAATTTCACCATCATGAATGCAAAATACATATTTCAGCTGCTGTTACAGTTAAAACCATAAAATAATGGTAGTGACATGTGGAATCTGTAATTGATTCCAATTTGTATCCCTTCACATTATAAATTTTCACGATAAGGCAAGGAAAGTTGCCGATGAGGACATGAAAGCGAACAATGAATTTACTCATGAAACATACATACGGACACAGTTCATAACTAAACTTTGATGAGTGACTGATGAGGAAGAAGTAACTTAATTTCTTTACGCTTCTCTATACTTTGTACTTTATGCATGCATCGTAATTTCTATTCTAGAAAAAGAGATTTCATTCCATATAATTTCCATCACTACATGAGAAGGTTGAAATTATCTGCAATTCCTAAAATAGCAGTGAGAAATACGACCAACTACACATATTCGTAAGAAAACACACAAGCACGCATGATGTATGAACATCAATTTTATAATGCAGTATTTACACCATATGCAGAAATTTCTTCGTCGTCTATAGCAGAGTGCCAATTTTCGTAGCAGTTCATGCTCATCCAGCCGAATCCTTCAAAAAGTAAAGCAAAAATTAGAATGGAAAACGCTACCAATTTTGGGAAAATCACATCAGGTGGAATTTATTAATGTAATGAAACCACCATAGTACATATATGGCAATATATTTGAAATTTCTTCAGTTGATACGATATAAACTGGATGTCTTGAAATATGACAGCATCAGCTTAGTCAATTTGCCTAGATACATCCCTTTCGTAAAACCAGTAAGCTTAACAAAGTCAAAGAATGAAATTGGACATGCTCTACGACAGCCCCTGTTCTCTTCAATATGCATTTGTTAACTAGCCAGATCAGTGCAATAAATTAAACATGAAAATTCATCTCGCATTTACTCAAACTGCTAAATGTTTGCTGAAAAAACGCGCTTTGAATTTAACAGTTTTTTACATTAAAGTCCTTGGCCTCAAACGTAAACTTTTGATTCATTTTACGACTATGCATTGTGACAATTCATAATATTCCATTACATACACTTGTTCTAGTAAACAGAAATGACAATGGCACATTCCTTGAAAAAAGAGAACACATGATAATGATGACACGTTGTTTTACTAACTACACTTTCGATGCATTAAATCATGAGACAAGAGGATAGAACAAGTAGTAAACGCAATTGCATCTCATGATGATGTTGAAAGATTCTCACTTTCATTCATTAGAAGACCCTTCCTTTCCTTCCGCCTAAATATTCTAAAAGCAAAAGTTCATTTTCATTTGTACTTTAGAATAGGCTAGACTAGTATCCTTCGGAATCTATGAATGCTGATTGTCGATGAAGATACTTCAGTACAGAAGGTAAGCTCAAAAGTGTTGCAAGACACACTTGCTGAAGAGAGAATTTTTACTATTTTACTACTACTCTACTGTTCCACTATAGCAAACAATACGTACACTTTGCTGATATTATTCTCTGATGAGGATAGTGATGAGAATGACGATGATGACCGTCATTTATTCCTTAGTATTTCTCCCCATTATCAAAAACTAACAACATCATCGTCGTCATCTTTGTTGCTAGCGTCATCATGAATATCAACACTGAGAGTTTGGCCACTCATTCTCCATTATTTGAGATTTTTACTCGTCTTCTGCCACCATCATAACAACTTGCAACTTAAAGGATCAGCTGGCCTCAATGAGCAAATAAGAACCAGGTGATATGAAAATCAACGAGTCACTTCAGAACGTGACCTGCCACAATAACAAACGGTTCGTAATAAAGTTTTATCCAGGTCTTTATTTCAACTAAATCATTGTCTACTCTTTCTACCCTACTTTCTTCTGTCCACTTCCTTCATATGTTGGATAAAAAATCCTCGCATGTCATCCATCACCATATCATAAAGTATTGACTTCAATACTTGCTTTACAATCATACCTTGTTTGGAAAATATTTTAAAAACAAAAGTGTTACAATAGATTTGTCGAGCAGTAGTATTATGCAAATCTTTCCACGAAAATTTGAAAGTCAAAGCCAGTAAATCGGTTAGAGTGTATCATAATGCTAGGTTTACGCAAAACGTCATCATCACTTAACGTGCTATTCACTTCCTTCCCTCATCATTCGTTGAAATTTATACTTCTCATCTGATCTTTGCTTTTCACTTCATCTTCCTGTACTCTATAAACTCGCTTGAATCAAGCAAAAATGAATGATGACCTCTTGAACTTTCATTTCTAAATGTTGCCATGCCAACATAAAAGTGTCCATTTAAAATACATTTTCACTCGTCTATCCTCTGGTCAAAAGTAGAAACTGGTTCAATTTGCTGTTTACCAGGGAAAAGTGACGGTATGATGACGTGAAGGTATCTATAAATGAATTCGAAGGTAGTTGTGCTGACGGGATGATGACGGTACAGCAAGAGTACGTTAAGCATAGATGCGTTTACTCTCTTGATCACGAAAGTAAGGACGTGGGAAACGTAAGCGTAAATGTAGCATAAAGCTACTAAAATCAATCAACTCTAACCTTATAATGCTTAAATCTTTGGTTTATATTTTTAGTAATTATGGTAAGACTTCCTTTACAATAAGATGAGCTTACGTGAATTTCGATAACAATTTAAATATGCCATTTGCATGTAACGCCCTACAACAGACAAATTCCTTCCCTAGAATAAACATTAAAACTTAAATAACCGAAGACTCGACTTAAGTCCTTGAAGATATAGTAATGGTTTATGGTTGGCGTTTAAGTACAAATATCATATTGCTATCTACACCCCATTAAAATAATCTGGTTAGTCGGTACTGGGGATATATGCGACACCTTGTAAAATCATGTATAAAAGTATTAGAATTAGTTTGTTTCTGACAGACATTTATGCATATTTATAAAAGGTATAGGACTACCAACCAATACAGTTTTAAAACCGACAGCAAACGAAATAATACACACCTGTACTTGCCGCCGAGTGTTTTTTCCAATGAACGCAAATGTCTATAAAGTATGCAAAACATGCTAAAGCAATAATGCAGTCTGAGCTGTATAATACCCCATTCAAGTAAATACATAATACACATAAACATAACTCCAATGCCATTGAATTAAAAGTAAAAATAGTTTGAAACAGTAAAATTACTTAAATTGTTCAAGTAAGCAGGAGATACATATTATCCAGCTCTTGAAGACGCATACGTTGTTAGTCTACTCTTTTACCACGCATTCTCTCTTCTAGATTATGCATGGAACGTTTGATGAAAATAATATTTTCTATCTGCATAGTTTTTCTCTCTCATGTAACAACTCGAAACCACCCTTCGCTTGAAAAAATATATTTCTTTTTTTCTCTCTCTCTCTCTCGTTCTTTCTCTTTGATGAAAAAGCTAGGTACATACAGGCTATCTAATCACTAAAACATCATGGAATGGGAATAAAGTAATGTTTAAAGTCTAAAAAACTGCAAGTCACTTCAAGGATGGGTGCCATGATGTACACTTCTGTATTCCCGCTGGGTTACCATAGCCTGCCAGTCCTGCATTGTTAACATTCAGTATTTCATCCCTTCTTTCAATTCCCTGAGAAGATTAGGGTTATATCTGAGAGTTAAAATTATATAAGTTCACGAAACAACGTCGAGAAATCTAGGGTGTAATTTACATGCAACACGGATTCGCTCTGTTTTCATCTTTCTTAATCAACATTCATGAGTGCATAGGAAAAATAAAAGAGTGGAAAATATTTTTTGGAAAATGTATAGAGGATACATTCTTCTTATTTAAACTTCTACCATTCTCAGAGATCTTCGAAATTAAAGATTCTGAAATTATAAATGAAAAAATTCGAACATTATCGGATAACCGTTACTTCAACCACTGCAAATGCGATTATACAAATATTTTTGAAAAACAATTTTTTACTCATAAAAAATATTACCGAGACAAAACATATATATGTAATTTGTGCTACTTAAACAGTTCCAACATCATAGGCATCCATTTGCACAGGTCACCGGAGTTGGGCTAGATTGTCTACAAACATTTAGAATGGGACAGAAGTCTAGGAGTCTAGCCCGATTGATTATATGAAAGATTGTAGAGCATTGTTGCATATAAAATAAAATGTTATAAGTCACCAACCAAATTCTTTGCACCCGCAACCTAATACCATCAACGTTTGTGTAGACTATAAATAGTTACTGAAGGTTTAATGAGTGACGCTTAAAAGTCTATAATATATGCTATAATGTACACATACGATTTTGAATTTACTTACACGGCTTAGAATTTAATCCATAACTAAGTTCTAGGAAATCTACACCAGTTGCACAGAAGAAAAAATGATCAGTAGTCCGATTATTGTTCAATTTACGCACAGGAAAATAAATAAATAGGACAGTCAAGGTAGGCCAACTCAAGCAAAAACTATTATTATTTCAGGTCAGAAGTACATATAGCTAAGCCGCCCGTTCCTGCTGTTTACCACCTTTTGAAGAATTCAAATATTCACGTCAAATATGAGTTATGATAGCTACAATCATTAATCATATCACTCATATAAACGTATGCATCTCCGAAGGTGTAACATATTTACTGAGACCCTGATGCCACCATAAAGGAAACGGACTTGGCAGGCCACACACTCTTTACAATTACAACTTTTAGACAATAGCAAGAAAAAATAAAGCAGTCATTCTTATTTGGTGCGATTCTTATTCTTAAACTTGAACTTGTGTACGCATATCCGCCAAAACGAATTCTTTGTTTGTATTCATCCGGATTTTATGAATCTTCTACGGGAATTTATCCTACAGTTGGTTAAAGCAAGACTGTTAACTTGTTTTTTTTACAGATGAGATTCGGTCCTACAAATAAAATACAATGTAACGAAATTCTGTAATGTGCAGAGTCGGATGCTTCGTATTTGCGTTCAGTACAGGCCTCCATTCCTGTACAAACGGCATAGAATACACAACTTTGAATTTAAACGCAACTATTCACGATCATTATGATTATTTTTGTCCTAGCTAACCCGATGTCCAGCATGCCTATTCCATCCAATCCAAAATATTCAGTACAATGTATCCAAGCACATACCACGAAACCTGAACCTAGATTACAGCAACTTGACATAGAATTGTAGCGTTAAAAATCCCGGATACCCTTATCCCCTTTTACGGAGAGAGAGAGAAGTAGCGTGACTATTTTAACTCACTCTCAGGGGTAGCACGCCACGATGATGCAGCATAACTTTATTACCACTTGCGTTGTGCAACTATGACTTAAAAATTCTATTTACCGACAGATGAGCCATGCTCATATTCCCCTATACAAGATTTACAACAGAGATCATAAATGAAAAATGGGAATTCGGTTAACATGACAAATGATATGTAGCCGTCAAAAAATTTCCAAGACTGATCTAACGACTATTATATCTTCTGGTGTATGCAACTACGTCCTTTTCCCTTTTATGTAATGTTTGCATCTTGTACTATTATGACATACATATGTATATAATATTTGATACTTCGTGCTTACAACAGAGCGATTTCATATCATATCACCGGCCAGTATAACTCTCCGAAAAAAATCAGTTTTACCCATAAACGTCAAGCAACCATGACTTTGTCTATTGCATTGAATGTTGTTGTGTGATCTCAAGCTTTCGAATGTATGATGCGTACTACCGGTGGAAGGAAACTGACAATCCAGGGATTAGATTTACATCATACAGGAACTTAAGCACCCATGGAGAAGTTCTCTATGTGCGGAACAAATCCTCATGAGTGATTCTTCAAAAACGAGTACTTTTTAAACGAATCTCGGGAAAATCACGCACATCACAATACTTCTGAATTAGAATATGATTCCCCATTATCTGTTTAAAAATACCATTAAATTAAATTTTAAATTCTTTCTGTACACACTTTTTATAATGTAAATATTTGAGATGCTCGATATTTGTTTCCAGTGTAAGGGACAGATAACTTATGAATAGAATAAAAAACTAACAAATATACAAGTCTGACTGTACTTTTGAACTAAAGGAAATATGAGCTTTTGCATAGTTATGAACTGCATCATTTATAGTTTTCAGCCATTTTTAATATAAGTCAGTAATAAGCAATCAATGAAGATTAACGCACTGAATGCTTGAGTTTAGCTAGGAAATGAAACCAGGAATCTTCATCTACCTCTACCTTTCCTATGCGTCGTATTTTCAAGACGCGAGATGTGAAAAAAGAGTCTCACTTATCTAAGAAAGGATCCGACGAACAGGAACACTTTCAATGTAATGAGTACTCTCGGTACTTTTTT
The DNA here is from genome assembly GCA_027744375.1 of Orchesellides sinensis. Classification (NCBI taxonomy): domain Eukaryota; kingdom Metazoa; phylum Arthropoda; class Collembola; order Entomobryomorpha; family Orchesellidae; genus Orchesellides; species Orchesellides sinensis. Next base: position 19,931 of record JAHZNG010002664.1, read on the forward strand.
CCTTGTGATGATGTGGGCATACTCCACTTGTCATTCCTTAGAGGTGATTGCTGCTGGCAGCACAGCAACAATGTAAATCGACGAAAAAATAATAAATATCAAATGGAATAGTAGGCAACACCATTTGACAACCTATTATCAAATTGTAGCAACTTTAGAGGCAAGCTAAGTCAGAAGCCAGTTGTGGATATGAGAACTTCATAAGCTGCTGCAACAGGTAGAAAAAATATGAAACCAATATGTACATACATTGGCGGCTTTAATATCACTTCAAGAGCGACGCGTAGGCATTTATGTACCTTTTTATCTGCATTAAAGTCATTTTGAGTGTATGCCGATCATCAGACTAAATCTTGTGAACTTAAAAAAAATTAATTTCTACGATTTTCCTCTTCATACATGAATGGAATGGAAAGGTTTTGACCCAGCCTGTCGTCTCAATCTCAGAACTGTCTTCACCTTTCACTCTTGATTATTCTAATACCCTTTCAGTGCCGGTTTAATTAAACTTTCAGAACTTTTTCGTTGCACTTACATGCATGGAATCCCAAGTAGAGCATGTGAACTCACGACGAGATCTCACTATTTTATATGACAGATAAATTTTTTTATTTGACTTGAGTAGACAGCCTTATGCACAACTTAAAAAGTTACTTTTTGTCAGGACTCTTAATTATAAATACGAAATTAGCCATCCTTCACGCAATGCTCATGATATGCAGCAGCAAAAGCCATTAATGCGCATTCTTGTGAAACCATAAAAGAGCAGTATAGCACAAGCATAAAAAATACGTCAAGTTTTTATATACTTACCGTGAAGGTTTTGAGGTGCGATGGCATTGCTCAGCTCAGTTTCCGAAATATCATTGAATTTCTGAAATAAATAAATCAAGTTACTGTGTTTAAAAAATACAATCTGAAAAGTTATACGTAACTGCTAGAAGCGTGCATTAGATGAAGCTATTCCAATCTGCATGTATATTTTATTGTAGCCTAAAATAGCATCCATTTTTAAACTATCTGTATAAACATTACATGAAGGCATTTCGACGTTGATTTACAGAGTCTGGTAAGCAAGTTTGTAACATGAAATGAGGTCTCAATACATTGTTGAACAACAACGTGACTGCTTTAGACTTTCAGGATCATAAAAAAGGGTTGGATGCTTCCTTTATAGTGAATGTGCTTAAGCGTAGCCAACGCTTTCCGGCGTCCATGAGGACTCTCCTCTGCATAATCTTTTGTTCAATTTTTTTAACCGTGGTTAGCTTTGGGCTTATGAATAAAAGAGCAGCAACAATTCAATGAAGATTCTGGGTAATCATACAACTTCCACCATCCCTTTAGTTCTCAGCATGAGCCCTCTACTCACCACCATTCCCATCCCAGTATAGCAAAGCCAACAGAATCGTCCAGCTTCCATTTCTTTTCATCTGTATCTAATTCCCTACAGTGTTATGACTTCACCATTACACAACTGCTATTTCTAAGGCGAATACTACGTATACCTATATAAAATTTATTTTGATACTAAAAAACTATAGCCTTTTATTAGCATTTTTTAAGGATCTATGTTACAGCTAAATTGTAACTACAATTATTGTACATTTTAGTGCATTTTATTTCTCATACGAATCTCGCAAGATTGATTTTAATACTGATGAATAGAAACCAAATTTCCTAGTTAAGTTAGTGCAATTCTGTTTAACGAATTCCACAATTTTAGTCAACTCTAACAGTTAACCTATCTACAACATAATGGTCAATATATAATCCCACCTAGGCTTCTTTTAAACATTATATCTTTAATAATAATAATTCTCCGTAATTTAATTCCATAACTTCCATAACCACTCGAAGTTTCCTTCATGCAAACATATACAAACAGTATGGGATTTGATGCGTATAACAATTCGTATTGCAGTGGTACAAACAGCAAATTATTTTACCTTGTAAAACTCTAGAGACGACCTCTCGGCTTCTATAAATAGTTCTGGAAGATTCAAGTAGTCGTTGTCATCCTGCCATCCAAGAAGTTCGGAAAATGACCCAGAGACACGGGTAGAGTCAATCCCTGCCGCACCACCAATTTCATTTCGGTGAACGTGTTCCAAAAGTTCCAAAGTTGTCTAGATAATATGCAATCATTCAAAGTTTAACCTATGGTAATCTGATGGCTAAAGAGACAATTCCTGAGTAAAACTATTTTAAAAATTAAGGATTTATAAACTAAGTACTACTAGTATGAATCTGTATCGGCAGAGATCTTATGATTGATCATGATCTTACTAAAAATGCATTCATATCCTCGAGTGGGGCATCATGCAACACTGAGACTGCAACTGTGGAATTGCAGGATGTCCGATAATCCGACGTTTGACAACGAAAATGGAGTTAAGTAAATAGAAAAAAATGGACACATGCAATTTTCAGTAACTAATTTGCCGGCATAATAGGGACTGCATAATCATCGTGATTTTCATCATTTACGTTTGTACCACTCATCGTCCTCTTGAATGAAAGTCGACTCAGCAAAAATTTTCTGGCTTACGTCAGTCAGTCATACTACCTTAACACTTCTACAGATAAACCCACTACTACGTTTAATTCATGTTATGTAGGCATGTATTATATTTCACAGTAATTCATTAAGTGATCAAAAGAACGTCTAAACTACGAATCTTACATTTTAAGGAAGTCGGTTATAAGGTTTTAAAACTTGGTTGTTGAGTAACTTTCATTGCGAAGGTCACCCTGATTTTTTCTAGTTAAATATAAGAATGACTGAGAGACTCTACGGCAGTACGGCGACAAGCCAAATCAAATATGTACTTGATGGGTATCTACATAATGAACTCAAAATACTTTCCATCTTATTCATTAGTATTCTATTATTACTATGCAATTGATGTTTTACAATTATGCAAACGTTTCATTTGAATTATTTATCTTATCAGAACATTTTAATATTTTCCTCTTTCCCTGCTATCCCAGCCATACACTTTAGACCAGGTATAGAGGACTACAAACACTGTGCTTACATGATCTGCTATGTTACCTTTCTAGTGATTTATTCATACATAATATTTGTGGCTTTAGAAAACGTTCATAGCCCACAGCAGGAAATCTTGGAGAAAACTGTTCAGAGGTATTATTAATGATCTGTTGATCTATATAAACAGCACCAATGCCGGAAAAGAATAACAGCCCTTTTCGATTTAATAACAATGCATATGTTCCGCAAATGTTACCTGCAAGTAGTCACTTTTTGGTGGGTTAAATAAACAAAAATATGCAGAGCATATTGTACATTCTACCTCACGATATACATACAGTTAGACACTTGACAATGTATTTTCCTTCTAATATACACTTGTATATAATGAAAGGTTGATCTCATCAACAGATAAGGAACAGCTACGTAAAAACTCAAACGGAGCATCAAATGAAAGGGTATACATCTTACGTTTGCTCGTCTTATAACAAAGGAATATGAACATACGTGTAGAATTTGAATGTTTACATTATCATGGAATGCTCACCTCAAACAGTCAGAACAGAAATCTAAGCGTAAAAATATTATATAGTGCATGTACATTTTACGTACATACATATGTTTAACATTGTGAATTTTTTCGTGTCAAAATGAAATGATAAATGGGAAGCATTCAACGTCTCCTAAATAGAAAGAAAGTGTTGGGGTCAGACCAAAGTCATTTTTAAGAAGGTGGTCCAATAGTTCCATACAGACCACAATGATACCGGCTGTAGCAGCCACACAATTGACTAATTTCATCTCCTCACAAATCATTCCTGTGTTGTCCCATGATCTCATGCCCATGTCTCATCCTTCTTACCTGTCAACTGGGACCTATTGAAAAATACGTACCTACTATTCTGAACATTTTGACTCTGCCTGTTTTGATATTATCAATTTTTGTCTTTTCTTTAAGCATGACTATTAACAAAATGAGGAAGACATTAAACAACTCATACATCATTACAACCAAGTATTATTGTCAAAACATGCGTTCTGCTAAGAGAAAATGATTCTAAAATGTGCATTATTATGACAAACTTTTTACAAAATAGTTAAAGTCATGATGCCGCTTCCGTCACATCAATTATTTGGACAAACACTACGATTTTAAATAAAAGTTCTTACACCGTATAAAAAGTCTCATTATTATGCTTCGCCAAAACCAACCGACACATTTATGAAAAAGTAATAATATGAAATGAGTGAGTATTTGTATATCTTACTAAAAAAACTAGCATCTATCTAACTAAGCTATCTACATCCATACCTGATCTAATTCACCCGATTCTCCAAGTAACGGTGACAAGCGTAACGCAACATCTAATGAATCTTCATCCAGCAATTCTTCCGTATCCCCGTTTCCGCTGCCAGTTGTCTCTACCGCTCCTTCTTCCTTAATCTCTTCAGATTCAGTCTTTACTATTTCCTCTGCTACTGGTACATCGCTGGTACTCTCAGAAACTGCAATTTCTTCCTCGGAGTCTGAGTGAAACCCATGAGATTCACGTCGGTGAGAGCTCCTAGCAATCGGGTTAGCTATTTCCATGGGAAAGTCTTTAACTGACTCTGATGCAACTGACTGATTATCAGCATCATCACCTGTCTCTTCATGGCCGGAGTCAATATCAGGAGAAAGCACAGAAGTCATCTCCTGCGAAAATTCTGTCATCTCCACATCACTTTCCTGTGGTGACACGGCAGATGATTCATAATCCGCAACATCAGGAATAGATACCACATTTGATGGATTTGTAGATTCACTGAGCAAGTAAGCAGTAATGTCCTGAAAGTTGGGTTCATCTTTTCCCAGTCTTGGCAAACTATTGAATCGACTTAGAGTTAGTGATCTGAGCTGATTAATTATGTTGAGATCTATATCTAAGTCTTCTTCCGTATATTCTGAATTCAAGTACTGATCAACTTCAGACCCCACACTTCCATCTAGAGACTTGATGTTGTATACAGGCGGGTCATGGTAAAAATTATGAAAAGCTGTACGTGAGTAGGCCCAGCTTGGACCCATGATATCATTGGAAACACTAACATCGTTGAAATAATTATTACTTATCACAGGAGAGCGTCGGTAATATCTGTTATCGTTTCCACGAAGCAAAGTTATTACTAAAGCAATATGCAACAGTTCACTGCTAATTCGTTTTTTGTTAACGGCAACCATTTTGAAACCTTTATATTATCTAGCAAACCACATGCAACTAAAACACTCCTTTAAGTCTTAACAAGTTATCAAGTCTTTGATAGTAGAAAAAATGTTTTCATTGTTGTTGATTTCTTTTGGCTATTTCACCTTATCATCGTTTTCACTTTAACAAATTGTTGACTGTCTGTGTAGTTGTGATCTTGATTTGTGTGGCACTTGAGAATAAATCCACGTTAATCCAATTCTTATTCCAAAAATATGATTCCTTCGTCCACTGATGAGTTTTTGTGTCGTTTCTGTAGAAAACAGGAAAGATTATGCCAATTCTATTATAAGATACATACGGGGAATTATAGCAGGATTTTTGCCAAAAAACTCTTGATATCAACGTAAAAAACGCATATACGTTTAGCATATATACATCTATGCAGAACATATGGATATTTTGGCAACCACTATCCTGGCATTGAGAAAGGGTCTTGAACTTAAAATGAAAGCGAATATTGCTCCGCATTAAAAAATCAGCAACGCAGCTACTTACTCATATATGCCCTACGAAGATTTGAAGGCGATTGAGATAGCAAGCGCTTGTAAAATTCCAGTTAATTTGCTCATGTAGTTGCCTTCAGAAATTCCAACAAATTTCGCGTCACTCCTCAGCCAATGATTACTAAAATAAACAAGATATTTTTATGATACTGCGCATGTGTGGAATGTTTACGGGAAATTTTTTGTCAAGCTTACCAACCGCAATCAAGAGTGCCAGGAAACACGATTTTTGTTCGTCACGAAATTACCTGGTAACAAAATATTTTTCATTAGATTTTTTAAACAGTTATCCAGATGTCATGATAAAAGGTTTTTCTAAACTAAAGTCGCAAGTTCAAGTGATATGTTTTGATAATTTTTGAAAGTAACAAGTTGTTTTAAATACTTTGTCTACAGACTAACGTTTTTAGTCAAAATTGTCACCGCTAGTGCTGGCCAAACGAAATATACACGCATATACTGAATTCCATTAACTGAGATTATATACCAAATCTGGAATGGTTTTTGATTCACTGCACTGCATGCCGATGAACCGATACACTAATACATAACGTTAAAGCTGAGTGATAGCTCAAAGAGACAATGACCTTCCTGACTCGCTTATATAACATGGAAACACATGAGCTTCGGGTTCATGAGAGCTGGACAGAAATGCATACATAACATAAAAAATTTACTAAAAGTACATGCTAAATGTCGGTCTTATCTGAAGCGTCAATACCACATGATAACTTTCACCCACACATGAAGCATTGATCTCATCCACAATAAGAACGCCCTTATTTATGAGACATGTTGCTCTTTAATCCTTTCAAACTATAGCTTAATATTTAATGAGCACTAGCTACCTAACCAATTCTCAATCAAAGTTTTCTTTAAATTTCGTTTGAAAGTAAAGACTTCATTTGATATCATAACATTTGTGTATTTCTCTAAACAAAACTGCACATAATACATAGTGTTATTGTAAAACTTCACAAAATTTACATTATTTTGACACTGTGTACGTTTAATACAGTGCATACTAAGGCAAATGATGGTAAGTGGATACTAGATTTCCCAGTTTGTGTTGTATGTACAACGTGGGAAATAAAACGAGCAAACTTTCAGTTTACCTGTCTGACACAAAACTGAGCTTTGAATGGCACTCATACGTAAGATACAGCTTATGAAGACAAAAAACAAATCGAAATAACGCAATTACGCGAAACAAAACGCAAGCCAAGCTGTGTACGTTGTTCACGATTCGCGACCATGAACATGTTGCATGCTTATCATCATATGACCTAAGCTGTACAAGTTGTGATCTCTAGATGAACGCAAACGCATGTTTGCTCCTAGTAACTGAAGTCAATAACAATCCATTTCTTACTTGAAACAAATATTTACTAAAAAATGCGATCAAAACTTGTATAGAATTCGACGCAAAATCGTTCCTCGTTCTAAGCAAAATATACAAAAATAACATCATCCGTGCTTCAGTCCGTTCAGATCATCCAAAAATAAATTTAAAAATCACTTTTTCAAAGCTAGTTCTATAAACCATTAAAGTTTTAAACGACCTTAAGAATAAAAAACACCCTTACCATGAACTATCCGGTCACTTCCACTATATACTGCTTAGTGAATACTATTCAATATCAAGTGAATGATCTTACAGGTGAAGCAATAAGCGGAACATACACGTTAATCCGTACGCTACACTACCTAGTAAAGCTTGATGTAAGTAACTGTCTAGTATTTCGCCGTCTAGTATTTACTGTTTTTCCTACAAAAATAGGAACAGATATAACGCAATACAATATGAGCAAGAGGAGATAAAAAGAAAAAACCTGCCTGACAGGTTACATTATGAAGTAAAGGGTTATACGTGAACGCTAATAATTTCTTAATGTTATGAAATCACATCCTCAATCCTCTTTTTAAGTAGCCATGTTAATAATGAACTTCACTAGCGTGGCATGCAACAATACCATTCTTCACTGCCAACCACCTCCTACATCATTCTTCCTACAAGTTTCTTCATCCTTATTAAAATGCACAATACAAATCTGGGATTAATGAAACAAACTTTTATACCCTCTAACTTATTACAAAACGTAATAATTAAAGAGAGTGAGAGGGATCCGGCAAATGTCAACCAGTAAAGTTGAATGTAAAATACACAGTTCGTACCAAAAACAAATTCAATTTCACTCATTTCACATTACTTCGTATATAAAATACTCATACTACTCATAGGCTTTAGACACAACACAACAGTAATACAGCATGATGAAATAATAATATTACTTGGTCAAACAAGTAATAAAAATTATATTATCTGCTGATCCAAGAAATACGAGAAAGATATTGCAAACAAAACGAATGGGAAGATGTACATTCACATTCTCAGTACGTCAATCAGTTGAAAAAAAGATTTTGCCAAAATTTTCCTTAATCAATTACCTACATTTCACCTTTCATATCATTCAAGGTAGAACATATATCATGTGGTATACATTTTCACATCGGCACCACATTCATATTGAATAAAATAAATACTTTGGCGACATCCAAAATAATGACCTAATTTATATCTTTCCTAAGCTTCCGTCCGAAGAAAAATAAACTAACTACGAATATTGTTATACTGCAAGACTCGTCGAAATTTTCACTTTCCACAAACTGATAATCAGGAGTTAAACGAATACGGCATACCTATACCTTCAACATTTTACATACATTTATTAATCCAGGAAAACTGCAGATGCCAGATCTATTGAAATTTAAATATCTTTAGTAGCACTGGCTACTTTAAACTATTATTATTCTTATATGTATGTTCCACCTTACTAAATATGTACGCATATTATTTTTGCGATAGGCTAAAATGAAAATCTTAACTTGTGTATAAAACTTCACCCAGCAGATAAAATAAGCAATGCAGTGGTTTCGCAAGGTCCTTGTGCTTTTTTATTTAAACGAAATCGGTGGTCAGCGACAAATGATACTCATTTACAACATTCCAAATCCCAATACAGTTACTAATACCGATTTCAACAGACATAAGTTTACGCTACGTTGTTTCTAACTTCTTTTGACTGACAAATGAGCTATCACATTATCGGCATTTACGTTATTAGCCACACTTTCACTAATCCACACTAAATACGTTGCTCCAAATTAACATTTCGAGAGGCCAACGTACCAGATATCGCATCCGATAATTACTCCCAAATATTGACGCTGTAACTTTTGTATTCCAATTCGTTGTTTTACGAGCTTTACAAGCTTTCCATAAGCAACTGATTTTCCAAATTTCCAACCTTTGGGATGCACTGTTTTTGAAAACGTCTTCAGATATAATCTACAAGCAAAACAATCGAAGTTGAAATGCTTAAACTGTTAAATTTCTAAAAAATCTTACTATATTAAATTAAATTCTGTAAACCATACAACTGTTTTTATTGACTTACCTTTTGATTACATTAAAAACAAAATTTTATATTCCAATCTCCAGCCGGCTTGATGTAATATTGCGCTAAATGATCCGGGGGGGTTTCCTTGTAGATAAACAATTATCAAACTCAATGCCTCCAGAAAAGTTTAGATCCTGTAATTAAACAAAAAACCAGTTTAATTATATTCGAAGTTCAGCAAGGATTCATAAACATTAACAAACTTTACTTTCTTCGACTAAAACCCAATTAAACTCATTATTTTTCGCTTTGTTTTTTAAACTAATCAAACTGCAGCTCATTCTCTCAAACAATTGACAATTGGCAACCCTATCTTCTACATTCACCGGCAACTTCTACATTATAATTAAATATTTTTTTACCTATCATGTAAAAGTCGTAACCCATCGCCAACACACATTCAACAATCGCCAATTGGCGTCAACACATCAACAAACCAAGATGAAATCCATTCCTCCTCAATATTCTACTATACTGACCTTGCCAATTAAGCAAGTTAATCATACCTTCACACCTCTCTAACCCAAGTAAATCCTTTCCAAAATCCTCAGCTTCTTTACAAAGGACTCCTTACTTAATCCTACACATTTACGTTACACAAACATTTATATTGGAACTTGCCAGAAGCACGGGAAACAAGCCGCTCTAAAATCCACTTCTGCAACGCTTCTCCCTTCCCTTGTATATATCTCCTCTCTCTCTCTCCGTTGTATTCAAACTGCCAGATGATGAGGATGTTCCAATGACTGCCGGACGATTTCGAGGTTATTAACTCACACACACGCAACACAACCAAAGAGAGAACCTACAAGAGAGCACAGATAAAAAAAGACATTGAGAGAAACGTCCATGAACTATAAGCCACTTTTTTATACTTATTATTACACCTACATCAAACATATAGCATCACAGCTTAAACAATAATTCTTTTAAACATCATACTTTACCATACACAAACATATATCATACATACATATAACATCATATCCCAATCATAAAAAAGCTCTTTATACCAATCATCAACGTTTCTCCTATTATATCATCATTTTTGTGTAACCACCTCAAAAAAAAATTACTAAAGTCAAGAAAAGTCAAAATCAAACAGAGAATCAGTCTATATTACACAAATCCTATGAAAACCCCTAATACATCATTATTACTACACAGGATTATTCATCTTTTTAGGTACACATCTCTTCAGCAAGCAATTGTGGAAATGAAATTAAACAACAGAGACTCTCTACGTTAAAAAACAAACGCTCCCATTGTTAAATCCCACATATGCATCAATATACATTCGCTAACTTTATACGGATACGTTATACATTATTATTGCAATTGCAACAACACAAACCTCTCTGTCTGAATATGTGCGAATGTCGTCATTCCCATTTAATATGAGTACCCCACTTGCATTATTATTACCTCCTCTGCCAAGATCATTTCATATTATCTTGTTGTACACAACAGATCCTGCCTGTTGTGAATACAGACGCTATGTATTTCCCCTTGTTCTTTCTGCCCATGCAAAAAATTATACTTTACTATGCAAACATCTTTGTATCCTTCTCTCCCTGTATTTCAAAATCACTGGAATGGACCATCGCATAGTACAAACGCTCAGTCTTTGTCTTCGTGTCAGCAACCAACTCAGAAGAGTTTTTTAAGTTTACATGCGAACACCAGCGTAAACATGTTGGTTGCATATGATGACGCACAAAGACTACGATTTTTCCACGTAAACTTTAACTCGATTTTATTAAGAAAAACATGAAAGCCCGTTCGTTCATGTTTGTAAACATGTGTATTATGTATCGTTGTAGCCTTATCTTTCTAAGTACTTTACGTGTGGTTATACAACACTTTTAATATTTCGCCACTGATTTTGGCAAACATTGTAACCTTACAATTTCACAATCCTTAATTATTCTAAATTCAGCTCATTTTCAAATTTGCATCAGTTATACTAATGAAATCAACCGCATTATATTTTTTACATGTACAAATTTGCATTTTTTACACAAACCAATCTTCCATTCATACACATCTCCCTTTAACGTTTAAAAGATAAGGTTCACTCACAAAACAGGAAACTATACACTGATTGCCTAATTTTTTAGTTTTAATTTGCCTGTCTGTAAAATACATCTACTTCCTTGTAGTAGTTAGGTACACGCACAAATCAATCATATAACTTCCATTCATTCATTCACACACTCCTTTTTCCCCTTGCACCTTGAATCTTATCTTTTTGACAATTTTTTTTAAAATGATCTCCAAAACATCTTACTGCTCCAAATTTACATAGTAAATAGCAAATTTTTACCTTTGTATTATTGTGTTTACTATCTTAAATCCTTTGTATGACAGACAACGATTTAAATCCTTGTTTAAAATCTTTACTTATTTGTCCAATCAATACTCACTTATTCACTCACACAATGACCTATACTCATTCAACTCAAACATCAAAGGCTGATTCACATTCACGTGGATCATATGGTTGGCTTTATCAAAGGCAAACAAGAAGAGCATCCTTTAAAAAAAGGAAGCTTCTGCGAATACGAATTTTTCCCAGTGGAGATAAAACCACACAGGATATATTAAATATTGAGAATGACTTTTCCTAGCAACAGTTTTTTAGATGTGTGTTTATGAATACTGATTTAATTTCTTTTTGCTACATGCAAAAATGCATAAGGTTTAGGGTAAGCAGGAAGGTACACTGACATTTATAACAAATGTTCACTTGTTTGCTACTTGGCTTGAAATGAATATGATGCCGACTTTGATCTGACTGAACTGAATGAACTTCAGCTGGGTTTTTAGCATGTGCATGTATGGCAGACGTCAAACAGGTATTATCTGTCTTATGCCGTTGATGTTGTAGCGTTACAAGGATAGCCTGAGTTGTTCGAGCTCTCCCAACGTTTTTCCCATATTCGTTACGTGTGCAAAGGTTGACTGTGTGTGTGTGTGTGTGGGAAAAAGTTTGATGAGTCATTCTTTACAATGTATATTTATCTTGTGATAAAAACCTTTTTAGGCCTACGGCTTTACGAAAAAGTTTGGCTTAATGGAAGGCCTTAGTTGGTTTTTGGGTTTGGTTTGTAGAGATTTATGAGCATCTTGAGAGATATTATGGTATAGGCAATTTGAGCTTGCCATATCTTTGCAAAACAGGCATGTGGTCATTTTTCATATGAATAATATAGTCAACCATAGTAAAAAATGTATGCTTGAGGAGTAGTAGTGTTGTTGAGATTGAGATGGTCTCATTAAATGTCAATGTTGCGTCAGTAAGAACAAAAGCTTCCATGGGATTCCATGCTGTTCTTCTTGTTCAAATGCCGGTGGTGGTTGATGAAAGGAAAAGGATATAATGTTTGGTCGTATACATTGCATATGCAAATGTCACTTATGTTTGTATTTCATAAAGGATCATATTAAGTATATACATTGAGTATTAATGGAATACGTACAAGTAAGATAAGTAAAGGCATAAAATAAATGTCAAGCCGTTTATATTACTGTATTTTTGTAGTGTGCATAGTACATTGTACGATCCAGAGTCCATTGTATATTCTAATTAAAGGAAAAATGAATCGGAATTCGGAATGGCAAAAGTATAGTATTGATGAGTTTGATGATGAAAAGCTCTTATCAGTTTTTCCCAACGTTGTTGAAGAACTCAAATGGATGTTGGATGAAAGGTAATGAAAATGCATGGAGAAGCACATCATTTACTGTGGGAACTGATAAGAGATAATGGAATTTGCATAGCATACAAGATTCGACCAATTTATGATAGGGATGAGGGCAATGTGCAATGGATTGAATTGGCCAAGCCAAACGTTACTTCCTTTGTTATGAGTTCATGAAAAAAGAAATGTAATCTGGAGATGGAGAAAGAAGGACGCTATTATGGTCGTAGGTATATTATGCATGTTGTATTTTAGTTTCATAAGCGAAAAAGGGAACGATGATGTTCGGAAAGGAAGTTGGATTACGTTGACCAATTGTTATGCTAATTAATGTAAAAGTCGGGTTGAAATATGATCTTCTTGGTTATAGATTTCAGAAAATTGCACAAGACCCTAGGCGTCGTTTTCGATTTCATTTCATTTCTGCTCAAAATTTAGACTTGGAAAGATCATTTGATTCGTCTTTGAAACTTTCTTGGGAGCCTTAGTCAGTGTCCGCACCATCATTAGAACAAGCTTAAAACTCGTACAGACATTCACCAATAAATCTTTACAGTTTTCAAAAAGCTATCGTAGTATTTTCCAGTGATTTTAATTTTTCGAAAAAGTACTGAAAAAATCATCATGAATCCCCGTGGAAGCCCAATTCACAATGGATCCTCCCAGCCAAACCAACAGAGGACCGTGGTTCAAGGAGCTGACTGGTCAACTGCAGGAGGGGCACCAGTTTACCAGCACTTCTCTGCTCCTTCGTCTACCTTCATTAATGTGTTCCGGCAGCCTGGAAACTACAGCGTGAACATGTCCTTCAATTCACCTGCGGGACGAGCAACTACATCAGCAGGAACCGTGTCAATGGGGACTGGGTAAGAAAGCATTGTTTTTAATGTGATTCTCGTATACCAATAAAGTACTTAATTTGTTTGATTTGTGCATAGTTAGTCGTAATGTTTGTATATAGCATCCGGAAAACGTTAAGTGTGCTTTAAAATAATTAACTTGTTTGTTTTTTTATATGCTTTCTAGAGCTCGTCCAGTCAGTCTCGGTGCAGTTGGTGCACCAACTCCTGCCATGTATCAAGCGGTTCAAGTCCCAGCTCCAACGACTCCGGCAGCGATCCAACCGTCATCTCCGTCTGCGTACGTGCCACAGTAAGAGGACAGGAGGAGGAGATGGTGCCTATTTTCGAGGAGTTTATTCGTATTGGTATAAAAATAATCATGTTCTAAAAATCATCTCAAAAGAGGGATATTACTTTTTCTTCCAATTTATTTTTTGATAAATACACCCAAAATTTAATAATTTACATTACATAATATTTAATAGTAATCATTTTCATAAAGTTGATATATAGTGACTACAGACAAAACTCAATTTTTTTTCATGAAAAGATTTAACCATGATGTTTTTCTTCATGTTTCTCAAAAGTGGTACAATAAAGATGAGGTAAATTAAAACAATTCTTGTTTTGTGATTTTTTAATTTATGAACTCTATAGTATAATTCAGAAAAGCTAAGATAATTAACTAATTAACTCACATTTTTAAAAGTATTTTCTTGATCATATATATTTATATATTATATAGCATAGCATGATGATTATAGTGCATTATAATTATTACTACTACGACATTACATGATTTTTTATGAATGTGTTGAACTACTACATTTTTGCATACGATTCTGATGATGATAGCATTTTCGCAACACGTAGATTTTTTTTCTAATATTAAGTTTTCATTCAACTTGAATTTTACTCATTGACTTATACACATTTTTGTGCAAAGTTTTCTAGGGCATATTATACAGCATTATTGGGTAAGCTAAGATCATCATACTCACTCGAATAAATGTTTGCCCGATTAATTGGATATACTCTACTGATTTGCTACTACATAGATACTTCTCACGACAATGCACTTCTATTTTTTATGAAATTTTGACATATTTTAAAATCTACTTCAACATTTATTATTGTTGACTCCATATCCTTATTCTTATATTATTTTTTCTCTGTTATTTCCCTCGTAACATTTAATATACATAGATAAAATGATCCTGAACGTTTTGTAATACAAGACAACATTCTAGCTCAACAGTACTACCAGTTTATTGTTCAAGTTCAAATATTAACATTCAGAAACTCTCCTAAAATTTACAATGATATAGGATGTACGTATATTATGTGTCACATTGCTGCATATTATATTAACCAAATGAAGAACATCTGTGTGCATTAACAATACAACAATATAGATATTATTACTTTATATAATGCATAATTTCTAATGCTACATGCAATTTTGCGTGTGTTTATTTTTTTGTATTTTTTCGGATAGAACTGTTATGTTTTTTTAGGTGCAGTGCAGTGCTCTAACTTAAAACTCCCTAAATTATTCCAAAGGTGCAATTTGATTTTTGTAAAAAAAAGAAAATTCTTCTGATACAATATATTTAACTAAACAGGTGTATTCTAAAATAAATTAAAAACTTTTAGGAAACTGCTTTATACTTCTGAGATTAAATAAATTATTTCAAATTTCACCCCTTTTACTACTCCTCTTTATCATCTTCATATTCATGACTTGATTTGCTTGACTGATGTGCATTTATTTATCAAAAAAGGTGCCTGTGCATTTTTACTAATGAATGACCTTAAGTGTGAAGTGCTTTCATGATTCTCGTGCATGCATTTTTAAACTGTGAAAGTGTATTTGTTTATATCATACCTTCATTGATTATATTATATTCAGTGCAATACGGTGCAAGGATGCCTGTGCAGTTTTATAATTTAGTTAATTGCTAAGTTCACATTCAGTGCTTTGTATACTTTTCGTTAAAATTTTTATACATAACTATGAAAGCTTTATTTGTTAAATTTGTGCAATCAACAATTTCCATGTTTTGTTTTGACTGCATATTTACGCTTTTCATTGAACTCGGGAATCTTCCACTTGTTTTGTAAGGATGTTGTATTTTGTGTTTCTGTGTTAAAATAGCATTTGAAAAAATTAATATTCCTGTGATTTTGCTTCTCGATCGCGAATATCGCGATATAAATAGCGACTCATGTTATTGTCTTACGGTAATTGTCCTCACTTCTGTATAACTCCTCTCTTCATATTTAATCAAATTTGTCTGTATCTAAAGCTGATTGAAAAGCATTTCAAGCAACAAGTTTTCATTGAAATGCCAAAATCATAATGTTTTTGTAGGAACTTATATTAATCATCATAAAATCTATATAATATATTGTTTTCTGCTTACTTTCATACGTGTTTGAAATTTTTGAAGCAACCAAGTTTCATTTTTATTTGTCATGGAAAGCTAAAATTCTCTTTATAAGATAAAGCGAATATATATTTATGATCACATCAAAAAAGTTTTGAGAAGTACATTCGTAGTAATTGTTTTCTTCCTCAAAAATCACAATTAAATGCCGAGAATGCATTCTCTGACGATATTAAAACCAAGCACTCCTTCATTATCAACAAAGAATAATTCAACATTTTTTTCTGTAACGATATATTGTCGTTTTAGGCATCCGATCATGTATTACTGTATTACAAATCGTAATCGTATGTAGTTTCATATAATATTTGTTCTGCTATTTAAGTTATTATTTTTCAGCTGTCCGACATTCAAGAGATTTAAAAAATGTGATAGGGATTTAAAGCACGGCGAACCATCATGGAACTAAATACTGATTCAGTTCTATTAGTCATTCACTATATGCCAAAATGGTATAGCCAGATCATGATAGTTTAAAGTCATTCTCTGCTTCAACTTATGTAAGCATTGTTAGTTGTTAGTTGTAATTGTAAATGGGATGAAGAAATTCATCTAGCCAATTTCAATAGGTAACATCTTGAAATTCATACGTAATTGAGTATCTTCAAAAATTTAAAAAAAACCTAAACCGCTTCCCCCGAAATCATTAAAACTATGAATATCAAGTCACAATTACCGCTATTCTGATGAAACCACATTACTCAATTATGATATTAATAACTACATAATATCTAATACATTAATACATAAACACAACTAGTTTAACATTAGTTTGATGTTGTATGAAAATTACATTTTTGAAACTTGAAAATGTACATGCAAAAGTTGACCATCCCTTAGGCTAATTTACAGTGATGATGTGGTCACTATTCTATTGATTATTGTCATTAGTCCATGAGGTTTCCGCATATATCTCATGCTTTTGTGAGTTCTTAGCAAATATTTCCGTTAATGGTAAGTTTATTGTGTGCATAGCATTAACAAATATATTGAATTACTTTATATCTAAGTATGTACAAACTTGTCTGCAAGGGGTTCTGAGATCTTTTGTCTGGAACAATGTTCCTGTGACACAAACGTAACCTATAATTTGCACTAAACTCTAATGAAACCAACTTATTAGGTATGAATTACATGAGACTTTTCTTTAGTAAGTCTAGCTAGTCCAACAATCATTACTGAATTCATTATTGGCAATACCTTTAAGATTCCAAACACAGGAATTATTGTTTAAGATAATTGATTCCATTACAGTCAGACATGCATTTTATTACACACACACACACATGTATATATATATATATATATATCAAAGTTTCATTACAACTCATTCAGCATACATCTCCTAAATACACTTTATCCACCAATGTATATTATCAAAACCTTCCTATTTAAAATTTATGGTAATCATTAATATGTACAATGAAATCACACTGCACCTTTTTGTTCAGTAATTTGTGAAGTGGAATGTTATACAATACATAAATTAATGTTTTTGGTTACAATTAAGTAAATACATACGTGTGCATTAACATTGTATTTATAGATAAGTTTAAGATTATTATTCGCATTACGTGGCTCTAGCTTTATGTAATTCTTACATCTTGGCAAAAATGACAGATTGTTTTTTTACATTTCTTTTCACCTGGTTATCGAGTACTTTTTCAAATTAGCTTAAAAATAAAACCTCATTCCAGAATTCCGTAAATCGAAGATTTTTCTTAAGATCCTACAACTTTTTGGCTGAAAATTTAGAATGAATTTAATTTTAAGTCTCCTTCCTTCTGTTACTTATTCCTTACTTCATTCCCTTTAAACAAGAAATATTTTTTAGAACAAATGCATGCCAAAATATTGACGCTATGAAAAAGACTTCTAAAACATTAAGCCTTTTACATCCCTTTCCTTTTCACATATTTAATAGTGTATTGTCATGTAATTAGAATAACTAAGAACGAATTTTGTCTCACAGAACGTCAATTTATAATCGTTTTTGTATTGTCCAACAATATAGGAATTTATATAAGCTGAGAATTTAATTCGACACACTCTCAATATATGTACATACAAGGAAAACACTATAGCATAGTGCTTGAAGGGCACAAACATGCTTATTCTAATGATATTTTAACGAGTTAATTTAACAGAGCTTCAACAAAATTCTTCATTACAGATTTAATCTGATTATTGCCGACAGTTACCAGATTAAATCTGCAAGCTTTCGCGAGCATTATAGATGTTGATTTTATATTTTAAGGGTAACTAATTAATGAGCATCGTAAGTTGCTGCTGAGTCAGGCCTGATAATACAATGACAATTTTGCATACTTCATCATTTGGCATATTTGCTGAAGGTCTATAAATTATAGCCCTCACTCTTTGTATAAAGCTAAGTTACTTATATACGTATTAAAAAAGCGATTTTCAAGGCAAGAAATGAGACGCTTCCCCAAGTCAGTTAAGGGCCATAACAAAACCGACAATTGAGTAGAAAACTTATTCCCTTCTTCTAGCCTTGCAAATCAACTGGTACGTGATATAAATTCTTGAAGTCAATTGCAACACTGCATGACAAAATTAAAAAGGTCATAAATATGAATCACTTGTCTTTTTAAATTTGTGGAAGTGTTGCAATCTTTTGTATAAATTTTTAGCTTATACCAAACTTACTTGGAGCCAAATGCATGCCACTGAAACAAATTTCCTCTGTGAAATCAGTGAAAGTCGGTAAGATTGCCGAACAGTACCAGCTTCCATTGACTTCACGATTAGGATCTTTGAAAGTTGTATGGAGTGTAAAATTGGATTTAGGGAGAACTTTAAAGCTCAGGACAGTGCCGTGTCCCTGAGCTTCGAAACTCCATTAGCAAACCCCAGCAGACCAAGCAGCAACGTCTGTGCATAATACAACCTTAACTATCTACTTTATTGTGAAATACAGATACAGAATGGAGATTAGTATTAATCTGAATTTGTATCACAACTTTTTGCCAGTTGCACCTTCCTTTATATCTTAGTCGTTTTACAGCATCAATTTTCTTGCATTTCTCATTCACATAATGATCCACTATAGTAGGTAGTTTAGTTAGCACGAATGAAGCTTAATAATAAATATTCAAATGTATGCATAACCATTGACAAGAAGCATATATTACAGGTAAATCTGGGAATCTTGTACCATTGCACAATTTCGAAACAAGAGCAACCAATAAATTTTTATGTCGCCAGACATCAAATTTTGGTGACGCGAAAGCCAGCATTAAAGAGAACGATGAAGCAACACACTATTATCTTAGTCTGAAACGTTAGTATAGAGTAGAGTGGTAGTAAATGTATATTACAACAGTTAATATTCTGGAAGAGCAACGGTTACATATTCATAATAAGAGTTTTATGTTTTTTTCGGCAGTTTAATGCATTTTATCGGGAATCACCAGGTTTCTTTTTTGTTATTGCCTGTCTCAAGTACGTATTTTTTCTCTTATCATTTTCCTAAACTCCAGGATTATGAGTGAGTATGGCTACAAGAAGCAAAGTGATTTTTCTACTAAGGGAGAAAAATATATGTGCTACATGGTAAGATGATGGGTACACTAATATATTTCTCTTTCTTGTTGTAATAAGTTGGGTTTGACTTTGACTACAGAGAGAAAATTGATGGAAACGCTTAGGGACTCCTCTTTCTCTTTCAAAGCTGGATGATTCAGCAGAGAGTAAGACAAGAGCCAGTGTGAGTCAAATCTCTGGATACAAAAATCAACTTAAACACGACTTAACGTTATCTATCGCACTAATACTACTACTAGCCTTTTTATAATACCACAAATTATACATACCTACATGGAATCATACATAACATCCACATTAGCCACTAAAACCACTAGCTTCTAAATAAATCCTATAAAAATCGTAGTTCTTCAACTGTAATTTTGAAATAGTATGTTATGTGAGACTACAGACTTTATGAGAGTAACAGAAGGATTCTACGCGGACCTCTATGGAGATATAATTAAGTAAGTTATTTGGAGAGGTTGTGTGTCTAGGTTGATAAAGCTGTTTACTGCTTCTATATATTATGGATTTTCATGCCAGACTCGTGTCATAAAATCTTATACCTTTTTTGCTAGTGAGAGTGAGCTAACTGAGACGATGAATTGGAATACATATATTACAAAAGCTAATAATCACTATAACACTCAGGTGGATTAAAGTTTCCAAATATATTAAGTTCGTACAGACTAGCGAATACCATGAAAAATATATACCAAAGCATTAATAAAATCCCATATCTTTTATCCAGTTTCCAGCCGTTATAATGTGTGGCAAGCAGAAGGAATGCTACAGTGGACAGCAGGGAGAAAGTTGAGTATGTCAGGCCTATAAATCACAAAAGTAATCACGAATAGAAATTATTAGACGCATAGTTACCTGAATATGAAGTGCTTGAATACAATTATTCCTATAATATATAACTGGGTGATGTATAGGACTATTTATTCATTCAGTTTATACATAAAATTAGGATTTTTTCGAAGGGAGAAATTTCATACAATTTACTTTAGGTATGTTGTATGCATAGATTTGGAAGTATAAGTAAGGCAACATACCTTTGCTAATAACTTTGACGGGAACGCCAGGGTGAACTATGACAGTTGAGATGAACCAGGGTAGCCCGAGGCAGATAAGGATATCAAATACGTTTGAACCGATAGCGTTAGAAACAGCCATATCACCAAATCCTGGCAAATGGATTAAGAGGTACTTAATATATGCACATACATAGTGAATAAATTTATACACCGCATCAGATTACAAGTTCATTTGTAAAATGAGTTTGGAAAAAAAGAGATCAGTTCCTCTAAAATAACAAAGCTTGTCTAACAAAAATTTAAATGGTAGCTTATAACCTTCTTTCACGACGGCAAGAGACGAGAGTGCATCTGGAACGCTTACTCCCGCGGCGACAAAAGTCAGACCCATTACAGTGTCAGGAACACCAGCAGTGAATCCTGTGAAATAAAGAGTTATACTTATTGTACCGTATTAACTCTCATGCTCAGACATGCATCAGTATTTTCTAGTTGCATATGTGTGTAAAATCTTCAAACGCATACCAACAACTGTGATCATCCACACCATAAAGTATGAGAAGATGGCAATCCATATCATTGACACGACGAAAGTAACAATATACCATGATTTCCAAGCCTCCAGTCGACAGTCCGGGACGGTGTAGTAGAATATGTAAATAAGAGGGGATGATATTTTCCACAAAATCTTTTTTGGCAATGATGAGTCTGCAGGGGGGTTCAAATGTTGCAAGATTGATTCCGGCTGTGGAGGTACTTTCTTTGGTGGCTCCATACCTTGCCCTGCATTACCACCTTGCTCGGAGGTACCTGACCCTCCAACTGTGATTTAATCATATTGTTGTATTTTCCATAACATTTATTTGATTATATAAAACCTTGAATATTTTAAAGAGCGACAAAATGTATTGTCGTACCACCATCCCATGGGTCCTGTCCGTATGAGCCAGCTAATCCAGCAGTACCTAGAGTTGGTTCCAGTCCTTCTACAACCATATTTTCACCTCCCATTCCAGTTGCACCATGATCGTTTTTCGCTGCAGATTTATAAGTAACCAACCCAGAGTTTTCATCCACAACCGGTCCATGTACAACCGGAAATGGAATTGGCAGAGTGTGAGCCCATGCTTCCAGGACTGTGTTCATGTACATTGCGTAACAATAGACTACGTAAAGAAGTAGAAGACCCACCGATTCATACCTATTCAAAAGATTTTCATTGTCATTATTATTATAATCATCATACGGATCTCATCATAAACTATTACGCATACTCAAAGCTGACTTCATAAGATGACATTAATTTCTAATGGAGGATAAAGGGATTTCACAAACCATTCTATTTCCTCATCCAGGATTGTAACCAACAAAGCCAGAATGCTGATCATGTAGAAGAAGCAGTCCCTGAACATGGGATACCAATTCAAATAGAGGACAGTTGGCGTAAGTAAACTACAAATACTGATGACGAACATGATGTTAAATACAGCAGATCCTATTACGCCACTGACTCCTATATCATCCTGAAAAAAATAGCAAAATGAGGTTGTAAGGTATATTAATCCGTCAACTCAATTACTACTATCAGCATGAAAATGCTCCTGTGGTCTTGTCATCTATCACTTACATACATAAAGAAGATGCTATATATGTACATATATGCACTAATTTACAATAGATTTTACGAAGACGATATACTTAAATATAACCTTATATCCCATTCACATATTATGTCATATATTTTTTATACGAGTTAGGAAAAGTAACTACTGTTTCAATGATCTCTCGAGACGGTTGCTTGCCTAAAAGTCTTCTCCTTAAATTAATCTTACAAGATCGTTCCTTCTGTTCCTAAAAATACTGTTATCACTGTCATTCGTTCAATCTGTAATTTTCCGGTCATGGACTCTGTGCATACTTTTACAAGCAAATACATCCGAAGTATATAAATGGCATTTCAACTATCATATTTCAGAAATTGCCAATTTCATGACTATTGTATTTCCTGCAGGAAATAAAATTTCACTATAGCGTGCGAAAAAGGTTCTTTTTGGTGTTTCTTTGGTTTGGTCTATAAACACAGATATTAAAGTAGTGATCTACTTGATCGTATGCTATCAAATTCATTAAAAGGGCCATTTTATTACACCAGGTTTAGTTTTATGCATACACAGTCCGCTGTATACATGGTAGTAAGAAAGAACGCTTATATTTCATTACATCCATTTATACCTATACAATGTTTCATATAATTTAATTAGCAAGAGAACTACAGGAAATCGCATAAAATCAATGTAATAAAATAACATTTCAATTCCCAATATCGGAATTACTTTTTGAATAATCTAATTAAGTTGGTAAAAAATTCAAACATTTGCATTTCTGGACCACAATATGCAATATTGTAAAGCTGCCAACTTTTGGAATACAAAATGCATTCAACGTAAAGAAAGTCTAAAACTCGAAACCTGAAAAGGCTCTTTTACTAAAATATTTACAAGCTCGTGATTTGCAAAAAGTAACGGCAATCACTTCCGACAGTTTCAAATGTAACGTTAAAACTAAGTTATAAAATTAAAGGTTTGAAGATCTAAAGCCCACTAATTAGAGCTGCGTTTTGATGACAGATTCTGAACTCTATTCAGAATTTCCGAAAATTGAATTGTAATTTTGATTCTCATAAATATTTGACTGCATTCCCAAGCACGCCTAGAGCTTTGCATTCGACCCTGGGTCTTTTTTCGAAACATGACAGTTAACGGGAAGGGAAATAACCTGTACGGTCTTATTGTCATATGTAACTATTACCATGCAAAATATTAGATTGTACATTGGGTATTCTATGAGCTCAAGCACTTACATTTCTGCATCATATAGTCATCCTATAATATTATAAGTTTTCTCAAACGATTGCACAGATGGAGAGAGAGAAAGAGGAAAAGTGAGTAGTAGACAGAGAAAACTACAGTTGTGGAAAGAGGATAAAGAGCAAAAAGATTCTAAAGACGCTCAACTAAAAGCGTTTATACATAACAGTGACAAAACTGGTTTGGTTGGTTCAAGTGCACGGGTATCCCATTCCTTTTTCATCTGCTTTCTCTACCCGTATAATATACATCTCAACTTTCACTATTTATGCTCCACTAACTTTCTCAGTTTGTCTCAACCACGCTACCACTATTGCTCTACGTACAAGACATACTTACATTCATATAAAACTGTACATTTGCTTAGAATTCCCTTTTTTCTTCAAGTTTTGGCTGTCATTGTGATAACGTACCTTGGTTGTAATACAGTACTTTCTCCACTGGTTGTTAAGCAACTTTTTAGGTGTATAGTAATGCAATACGAAAATTCATGGCAAGAGTATTTTTGCACACATATGTGTTACAACCAAATGCATAGCATAGGTTTCTAGTAACAATGAACCCTTATAGCAGATTTACTAGCCGTTTGTCGCCAGCTTCACATGATTCTCTTCTTTTTCTCCTCCTCCAACAGGATAGCTGGCACACGTATCTTTATATACAGAAACGTATCCATGTGAATTTTATTCGTTTCCTCATCCCATCATCAACAGACTTAAACGTTGTATATAAGGGAGTGATACTCCGTGAATACTTACTAACATACTTTTCCACTTTGTACAGACACAGTTAAGCTTAAGCTTGAATGTATTTTATATGAATATGGTTTTTGCACATATGTGTATAGCATGTAACAACTACATAAACACCTATAAGACAACTTTCCGCTCTGAAGTGAAACAGTTGCAATGAAAGAATTTTTTCCTCTTGATTTCTTACCTCGGTTCTATTCCTTTTTTTCGTTTTTAAGCGTCCCATTCAAAGAAAAAGGAACAGGAGAAAGGAAAGAGGATATTGTTCTGAAACGTAAAGAGCTTTGCTACTTTGGAAAAAGGGAAGCTTACCCACGTCTCAATGGGAGGAGGCTTGGACGAGTTTGTTGAATATATACCCCTTGACTCATCCCATTTCATATAATGGAAATAGTTAAATAGTACTTACTCCAGTTGCTTTCACTTACGTACAAAAATGATCGCCAACATCTTAAAGTAATGGTTGTA
This sequence comes from Orchesellides sinensis, assembly GCA_027744375.1. Lineage (NCBI taxonomy): Eukaryota > Metazoa > Arthropoda > Collembola > Entomobryomorpha > Orchesellidae > Orchesellides > Orchesellides sinensis. The sequence goes on from JAHZNG010002664.1 coordinate 44,811, forward strand.
CTTAGTACTAATAAGGAAAATCAGTTTGAAGTTTCTGTATTGAAATAGTTCTTTGGAGAACAACAACTGCAACTCTTCTCAAGTATAAATTAATCACTTGGAAGTGTAAGAAATCAGATACAGAATTTTTCTGAAGCATGAGATCCATACAGAGGGAGTTTAGATTGTATATATTTATAACAAATGTTTCGAAAAGCTAAATGATAGGGATATTACATACTTTAACAAACGCATGAGCATGACTTGTATGCACAAATACTTCATCTTGTACATTTCTAACACTTTAACGTGTGATTTTGTTCATCCATCTAAAGTAAGCAAGCAAGTAAGACGTAAAAATGTCCTGAAAATAGAATGGAATCTTGAAGAGGGGATTTGTAATAAATTAAACGCCTAGGACAACGAAGATAAGGATTTTCTTTTAGAAAGTGGAAGAAAGTAGATATTTGACTTTACAACTTAAACAAAGGGAAATTATTAATCTCCCCATAAACAATTCAGTTTAGGAACGGAATTTAATATATACTGGCACAGCCGTTATCCGGACGGATGTAAAATGATTCATATATACACCACGCTAAAATAAAGCTACAACATAATGTAGGGTGTACTATACAAATATAATTGGCAATTACAAAGCTGAACAATGGCATTTCCATTTGAGGACTGTAATGTAATAAATCAATATAAAACATTACTATTCATGTAGTCTTCCCTTTTTCCATGTCTTTTAATAAATACAATATTTAAAATCGATATAAACGAAGGTTTAACCCGGAAAAAATAAAACCGTGAAAGCGGCAGTTGGGTTACTTACGTTCGCAAAGAATATCCAAAGACGGAACAAAGAACTCATCACAGACAATAGCAAGGGCCAAAAAGGTGTAAGCAGCGATCAATACATAAAGGATAAATCCGCCGTGCTTCCGAATGTTCTGACTAAGAAATGGCCGAGGAAATTGCCTGATCGCAGGTTGCACACAAAACTCCGGTTCCGATGTTTTCCCTGTGGAAGAGAAAGAGTACTGTTAACAATGCATTATGCACATTGCCCCACATAATACAAACTACCTAGTTACTGGAAGAATGTAGTAAATAAACACAATCAATACCTAGAATGCGATGGTAGACAGTGATATCAACCCATTCATGAAAATTTATAGTCTTGCAAAGTTATTGATGATAAAAATCTATGATAGCTTGTTACCGCTTTTATCGACATGTTTAAAGCAAATCAAATTAGTAAAGGGAAAGCATGATAAAGCTTGTAGTAGCATAGTCTCATAAAATGGGAAAATGTAACTGTGAGAACTAAAGCAAAGGGTGTATAACAAGCTATTTTTTATATTTTGGGTTTTCCCAGAGCCCTTGCATAAATCGGTATTCATGAAGGGCGCATTATCTTGTAGGTATGTATGTACATCTCTGCTTCGTTACGTTAGTAGTAACTCAATAATATTGAGAAATTAAAGCTCATAAATTAAAATACCCTAAATCACTTAAAACATGGTAAGTGAAAGTAACAATGAAACAATTACATATCTGCCAGCCTTTTACAATGAATGAATATGAAGCTACACCATGTAAATTGTTAATTGGACAGTACAGCATTGCTCTGCAGTTGCAATCTATGACTTATGTGCCATGTGCTGTTATATGAACCATAATCATATTAAGTATAGCAGTAAACCATTAAAACCCACACAAGTGGGGTATACTATCACATCGCCCAATTCACTCACACACCAGCACCCGTCAATAAAAACATGTTTTCTTTTGCATCATTCATTCATTACCTTCAGTTACATTGCCGCTGGTCTCATTCTTTGATATCTCGTGAGGCGCCTCTACTGTTGTTGCCACACTCTCCGGTGTTTCCTCTTGTGAGCGCTCTGTTGACTCCGATGCCTCCGTTGTACCTTCTTTAGCTTTCTCTTTTCCTGATGCTTCTTCCGGAGGTAGACGCTCCTTATGCTCACTCTTACCGTTTTCTTTTGCATCTTGACTGGATGTTTGATGATGTACTTCGGTGTTTTGTTTGCTCCCTACACTGCTCTCAGGTTCAGATGAAGATGAACCGCCTTTTGTGGACTTCAAAGATGTTACCACAAGAAAAATTGCAATTACAAGAAAAAATGTTGGACGTCCTCGTCGTTTCCGAACTCTCACCCTGGTATTTGACGACAGGGAAACTGAAGCAGAGACCTGCCTTGTTTGACATGTTATCCCCGCCATGCTATGTTGGTGAGTTGAGAGTTTATTTGGGGAAAGTAAGGGGTAGTTTGGAAGCAGTTAGCAAATGATGTAGAGTTGGTTGGAGTGTAGGGTTTGCGTTATAGGTGCCACAGGGTTTCATGAAATTAAAAAGAGAATTGTTAGTTTCAATAGAAAGAAAGTATTTATAAGTAGATCACATCAATATGCAATAATACACCTTATGAGGTACTGAAATACTGTTGATGTTTATGCTTCCGTTAATTTAGTTAATTTAAATACACCTGAATTAGGGAAGATTTACTTGGACTTCGTTTATCCTATACATATACAAAGGTATGCCTGCGACATACGACATGAGAGTTGCAGTTCATATTCTATGCCATACAAGTACACAGTACCGTTTCCTAACCGGAAGAAGTTTCCTCATATATTTTCTTTCTAGAATGCAAGCTTTTAAATAGAAAGGGTAAAGTCGAATAGTTGTGATGTTCACAAAATGCCAAAGGTGAGATTCGATATATGTGTATATATTAATCTTACTTATACAACTTGAACATACATAAAAGGTGAACATGAACTCATAAACAGCTTGATTTTATTTTAAAGATCGTGATGACATCATGCCCTTACGCAACACGTAGATATATTTAGATAACAGTTCTACCCTATTTCTAGATGTTTCTTAAGATGATTGAATTTAGCAGAACCAATACGGAAGTATTAATCCATCATATCACGTCAGTTAGTACCAAAGTACTAACCGCTCAGCCTTTCTCGCTGTATACGAATTATTGCAAGACAATGCCCATGTTGTCAATATTTTGTGAGAAAACGGCAAGCTTGTGGGTTTATATACGTATGAAGAATTTAGTTTCAAGGCAACACCAAGCTTCCCTGTACCATGTACGAAGACTTGCTAGAATCATGCTGATCCTGATCACTGCTGCGTCGCATATGAAACTTGATATGTTTGTTCAAGTAATTCGATGGTCGATTTTGGAGCCTTCTTTTGCTAGAAGGCTACTTAAAAGTAATACTACTACAAATTGACAGAACACACCTTCTAAGCTACAAAAGGCAATATGCTGGAAAAACAGGTCGATAGGACGAGTGAAGAAGATGCTCTTGAAACTTCCAGAGCGACTAAGTAAGTACTTCCAGCCGAGTGAATCTATGACTTGACAATAAACCGTAGTAAACAGATATGCACAAGAAGCAAAAGCCAGATTTACAAACGACGCGCTGTTCCATAGCAGGGAAGCGTGGACTTGAAGTTCATTTGAAAATTTATGAATGTTTTATCAATTCCCATCCAAAATACATATTTTCAGTGAAGTCAATAAAAGGAACTGAGCTAGGTATTTATTTTGATCTCAGCATGGCCTAAAACGGCATATGAAGAAGACTAGAAATTTATAACTCAGAAATAACTTTCTGACAGATCTTACGTGGGACAGATGACGGCCATGCACAATGCTTTTTTAGTATTAAAACACTGTATGTTTGCTGTTTATGTAAGTATGAGAGTGATGTACTGATTTCTCATGCTTAAAAGTTTTAAAGGGAGAGGTGATATATAGGATTCTTCACGGGAGAAAGCTCATATAAAGTATGCATGGAAAATAAATGCATTACATGTATGGAAATGTGTCTACTAACAGTCAATACGGTTACACTATTATTACTTGTATGAAAGTAAATCGAATACTAATAGCAACAAGGTAAAAGTGTACCTTATTAGCAAGTAGGTTGCAGTCAAGGAAACGCCACATCAAAAAGATGAGGATTTTCGTCTTTTGCATGACGAGTCATAAAAAATGGTTGAAAGCACGATTTTTCCTATCCTCGGCCTCATTTATAAGCTACCCATGCCATGACTTTGGTTTGCGGAGAGAAATAATGGAACAAGAACAATTTTTTGCCATTTCTCTTCAAACAAGAATAAGTCAAACCATTCTCAGTATGATAAACTGAATATAATAAAATAAATATCTTAACGGTGAATCACACAAGACAATTCAATTTTCTTCGATGTAGCATGCAGTATGCGTAACATGGATAATAGGAACGAGCTTTTTCTTTTCATACATCGTAGCCAATCCTATTCCTATTAAAATTAAGTATACGTAGTTTTTATAAAAGGAATACATAGAAATGCTCATTGTGTTTCGTACTTTTTCATACTTCATTCAAATGACACATTTTTAAGGTTTTGCTAAGGTTTGCCGTTGTAAGCTGGAGACAGTCATTTTAGGTAGAGATAGAAATTCATGATGATAGCTTCACGTAAAATTATTCAGCACTCCCGTCATGATGAATACCTGTGCTAACACAGCAAATTGATGCAAACGGTGAAGCTGAGATCCCATAATCTTGCTTACGCAAAGTATTCAATCACTGACTTGTGGATGCTTTTCACCAACGGCAGCAGCAGCACATCCCACAGTCAAACCACAGAAATGATTAGGAAGCCTGAACGGAGATAATAGAAAGAGATAGGGTGAGCAAACCTAGTCACTTTCCCGATAAAAGCCTTCCCGGAAAAAGGTTTTTCGAACGTCATATATAATTCCTGGTTAATAACGATGCTCAACACCCATTAGCAGTGCGACAGAGAGTCGATCTCTCAGTAATAGCGTAGTTCTATTGAAAAAACCATCAAATTCATTGTTGCTAGACTACCGAGAAACATAATCCGCCTACACGCACTATATAATAAAATGTTACATATACTTAATGCAACATCATGATACTTTCCGTATGCTTTATAAATAAGGCGTGGAAAAAAATCCTGAAAACTGAAATATTGGCTGGTTACTGGCCATCATACTCATAGTCACAATGTCATAGTGTCGTAACACAATGTGTAAATGACAGTGGCTCAGCTGGCTGTTGAGGGAGAAAGAAGAGAAAGTGCAGTGTTCTAATTCTATCATTTTATGAGATGTGAAAAGAGCCTCTAATATCTCATAAAGGCAAACTTTTAGAAAACTCAGTTGAAAATAAACTAAAGTAGACTGACAAAAAACTATCATATATTGAAAGCACGTCGAACATTGTGTGACGCAAGGAAATGAAAAAGGAATGGAGAAAGTATGCATTACATTTTGATCCGATTGATACCTATATAGCTGTATACCGCGACATGACTGAAATCTTAGCAATAAAGCTCAAACTTCGGTTCCGGCAATAATATACGGTTTGCTTTGTTCAGTCTCTTTCTCTCTCTGCTCCACGTGAATATACCTTACAACATTTATTTGAGTTACTAAAAAAGTTGTTGCAGATGGTGGCTTCAAAACTTTGATCGATTTTTTCAACAAAGTTACTTTCATCGCAGTTTGCGCATCTTTATGAAATCTTCCTATATATTTCAATGGCGTAGGGAGGATAACAACAGCTTGTAATGGTAAAACGAAATGAGAGGTGGCAGTCTTGCATTAATGGACGCAATTTTCTACATACATATCCACGCGTCCATGAAAACTTTTTTCTTTTATGGTTTACAGCAGATGAGCCATTGAATTCAAGCAAAATTTGATAGATCAGCTTACAAGCTCCTTCATTTAAAGTTATCGCTTCACCTCAAACTATCCTCCTCGGTATAAATTGATATCACACTAGCCTAGTCAGTTTTCATAGTTTTTAACTTTTTACTAGAAACTTAAGGACATTCTTAAAATATACCGGTGACAACAAGCTTACTTTTTAAAAAATTACGCAAACACCTGGCAAAACTAGCAAAAGGTACTTCACAATTTAATTTTTCGTCATAACTTTCCATTACAATATATGCTTAGAAGATGTCCATAGTGCAAGTAACTCAAGAAGTACCTAGTTATATGAGCTCGGTGATCATGGTGTAAGTAGCAGCAATAAATTTTGAGTAATTACATGGTTTTCTGCGTGACGTAACATGAAACCATAACGTGTGTGTGTTGTTTAATTGCATTGTTAAGAACCCCATGTGTGTATACAATTCATTAACTTTATAAACGCATGTAGAAGGTGTCAGGTATGCATAATTTATAATGTATGAAAGAATCAAATGAATTCCATGCACTATAGTATAAAGGATAATAAAAAATGTTAAAGGAAAAAACGGAACAAGAACTTAGAATATGTATTATTAACTTCCATGAGCTTTAGCGCTATATGGAAGTTAATGATTTAAGTTTGGTGTATGTCTGTCTGTGTGTCTGTCGGGGTGTGAACACTCTAATATCTGTTCTATTTGACCGATTCACTTCAAACTTAGTATACACACAGCTCAGGTCAATATCTTGTATAGGATTGAGTTTCAGACCCGTAGGTCAAATAAGGCCTGAAATACAAGTTAAAAGTTCATAATGCTTTTTAAATAGCATTTGACATCATGAGACAAAATTAATTATTGGCGTCAAGCATTAGCGCATGGAAGTTAGTATATCGCCTTACACGCGCTAGTTATATACCTACTTAAAGTAAATGTAAACGGAGTAAAAAACTATACAACCATTCCAAACGTAACAATTCCACATTCTGTATTTTCTCCATGTTTTGCATTACTTTTCCTGTTCTTGTATTTTATGTTGCGTGCTTATCATAATAGGAAATCTTCAAGTGAAAATGGACTGCAGAAAGAATATGGGCAATTGATTGTTCTCTACTTTCATTTTTCTTTTCTTTCCAAAAATAAAAACTCATTGTGTGCCTGACAGTTCTTAAGCAACTTACTCGATTTCCTACTTAACATTTCTGAGTTGTTTTGCCTAAGAGAATTATACACTATCCAACTTCAAACGTTTGCTTGTTAAAATGCAATCTGGTTTCCCCAGTTGTTGAACATTTTCGTTGAAAAGACGAATTCTCGTTTTACCCACAGTGAAATAAGTAGTTTTTATTGTATATACACACCGATATAATTAGACACCCTCGCATAATGGTTGGCAATAACACACTCCAATTTTGTTTTGAAAATAACGCAGTGAATTTATAAGAAAATGAAAGGGATTGGGTGAACAAGAATAAATTGTTTCGTAGAATAACACTTACTAAATTCTAGCAAAATAAAGTGTCTATTGAGATTGAAATAGGTTATCAGTTCTGCAGGCGTTCAAATATAAAAGCTTCTCGTATTATTCTTGATTTTCTCTCTTGAAATTACTAAAAATCAAGAAAGAGTGGCAATCTTACATATATTCAAACTATGACGGTGTACGTGATGTGAAAAACAAGTTGCCGAATCCAAATATTTCTCCATTTTGTCTCGATATTGAATTTCAAGTAGCTGACGCTATTGATTTTGACTTCGGTGATCCTAAAGTGAGAGCAAACTTTTTGTTGATGTACACATATGCATGTATACACAGAGTATATATGAAGATAAAAAAGGAGAAAATTAGAAATTACTATAGGTAAACCGGATGCGCTTCTTACAAAATTTCCTTTTAAACGCATTCAATAATTTTACTTTGAAACATTTTGTAAAGACTAGGTTTCCAAAAACTCAACATTACCTTAACAGAAGCGGATGTGAGCTTGTCTTTATAAATGTCAAAATAGCATCCACTTGCTATATGATATCCTTATTAATTTTTTTAGTGCCATTCAATTCACTACCCACATAAACATCCCATTTAAACAGGATCTAAACACTTGTGTACTTAAATGTACAACATTATGTTGTAAACTTAGCTGCTATTACTACGGTGATAAGTGATAACTGGATTTGCTGTGTGCGCATTTACAGGAAATTCATGTTAGTCACGATCAGGCTTACTCATTTCCTTTTTTGCTTTCCTTTTTAGTACTACCCCTGCTTCTTCAGCGATGTCACACTAAAAAAGCTATCCAAATATAGCTTTCTGAAGAAAAACTGTTATTCTTTCATCTTTAATCAAATTACCCATTTCACATTTTTAATTTAGAAATTGTTTGAGTTGATAATGTACCTTTTTTGTTTGATCCCATTCAAGGAAACAATTTTCGCACAAAAATAGTTCTTCAAAGAAAATGATTCGATGTTGTAATTTTAATATCGAAAACTTGCACTGTCTGGGAAAAATATTATTAGTTCCTTTTGTTACAACTTTTGTATTAAACACAAGGATATTAATGATCCACTTGATTTTCTGATGTCTGGTTTGATCTGGATTTTTACCAAAAATAAAAACGCGGAATTTGGATCTAGAGTAGGACTTTGTTACCCATGAGGGTAAGTGAACAATATTTGATCGTTATCAAAAGGATTTTATTACCACATTCAATAATATTTATAACAATCACACACAACTCGTCGATTTGTTTTCACTAATTCTCGAGATTTTCAGACGTCTCGCCAAAGTCTTAAATCAACATATGCTGCATTTGGGATTTTTCAGTTGAGCAAGCTACCTTGATAGTTTTATTTTTATTTAAGACCTTTTGAGTAAAATAGACCTATTGAAAGTGTTTGTATTTGAATTGAGGTATAGGAGAAAACTAGATGAAATTGTTGTACACACGCATAAAGTCAACTACTCAAATCACTTATTTTTATCCAGGATAAAAACACAACCAGTTGGTTCTCCACAAATAAAAATGTTGTATGCCCGACAGATCTCTGCATGCTACACTACATTAGACTGACCACTTTCTCATATCTAACCTGACATTTTAACCAGAGAAAGCGAAAAAGCAATTTAACACAACAACAAGCACGCATATGTACAAGTAAATTACTGTGCAGGTACCATGAATATTTCGACAGGATTAAAATTTTATGAGTGGCAAATGCACACACTTTACATAGTATGAATGTAAAAAATTCGCAAATAGGATATAATAGTGGTTTTGTAGTATAAAACTCATTCTTTTGGATTGCAAAGCTAAATACATTGCGAATCAATTTTTCTATTTAATGCTTTTTATCCCAACTGGTTTAAGTATACACATATACCTTCCATATAGGCGTACCCTATACTTTACTACTATTCGGCGTGTGAATGTTTTTATTCTAGATTTTTGCAAGCATGTGTTCAATTTTTTTTTGAAACGCCCTGATACCATGGCTTCTAATAACTATTGTTTTCGTTTTACTTCCGTAACTAGAGAACCCCAAAACAGTATACATATATTCACGAAAGGGTTGTTTTTTCATAAATATGTATGTTCACTCACTGCTTGCTGCTTGATCAACATTAAACCTGACATGTTTGAAAACTTGAAAGCTGTACACATTTTCATGGTATTAAACAACAATTTACACGTCCTAGAATGGTCATTGGTATTCAAAATAGCTGCTGTTGGTATTACTGTCAAACAATTAAAATGCATCTGTTGAAATTCTGAAAAAAACTGTTTGGTTCCAATTATCATATCATCATAAGCAACATTCCGCCTCTAATATGGCACGTGCCACTCAGGAATCAATAGTTAACAACCTACTCAAGTGTCTGTATGGAATAATTTCGTTCAAACTTCACTTTTAGCAAGTAACAAAGTAACTGAGTTAAAAGTACCCATGCAGAATTTAGTACGCAGATGTACAATGTCAGTGTGCAAACAAACGGCACATACTATGTGGTCTACCAGCAATTACCTACAGCATGGAAAAGTAAACTCGTTTGTATGTTACGAACGCTATATAAAGACATAGATCCATAGAAGTATAATATAATGACCAAGGAAAGCTTAATGAAATCAGATATTACCAAGTACACGCGCATGAAAGCCATGCAAAATGCAAACCACATCATCATCAAACTGGAACATTTGATTTTTGTATACGAAATGGCTTTTACGACAGAGAAATAAAACTGTGGCATGACATTGGTTTTTAAAGGTTCCTTTTCACTATTTCATTGCACGCATATCACACAACCACGACCTAGCAATTGTGATAGTAAACTTATACAATGCGTATTACATACCTTTTAGCGGTTAACAAAGCAGGCAATAAAAACACTATACATCCTTCCCTGCTTTCCTTACTATTTATTGATTCATTACGTTATATAATGCTTTGCATGGTAGTTGGTAGTAAAGGTGAAAGTGAAGTGTAATATTGTAGTATAACTCTTATAATATCATAATCTGTAATATTTAAGACAAACACACTCAACAGCACCATGTTCTTTCTGCTTGGCAAATTCAGATTTTATGATCATGATGGGGTGTACATGTGTTGCTGTGCAGCATGCCACCTGTTCTTTTATCCAGAAGAAAAGTATTTTGTTTTTGGACCACTTTTATTCAACTAATTTTACCTGGTTGTGGTTTCCTTGACACATTTCTTTCCCAAATGGTGCCGTACATTATATTAAAATGTAAATAAACTTGGTGTCTCTTATGCCTTCATGTTAAACTTGTACATGTATGCATGGTGGCGTCACTATGAAAAAAAAAAATAAAAGTTAGCTTTAATCTATTTCAGTCATAAATGCATTGAAGCAGTTGGAAAACTTGGTCTTAGTAAAGTTTAAATGAAACAATCAATGGGTTTCTGCCTGAAGCTTTAAGTACGATTCTATATAATATCGATGTGTACATTTCAGTCTCTCTAGTCACAAAATGATAAATGAAAGCAATTTGGAACGCTAGAAAAGCATTGCCGTTTTCAAACTGTGGAAAGAAACAAATTGAGAAAAGTCTCTACAAAAATTTCCCAGAAATTGCCAAGATGCGAGTTATAAATGACTTTTGTAATGGGAATTTGGTGCTGTTTGAAAACCGTTAGTGGTTGGCTTTAGTTTCGGTACAGTTGCAGAAGAAAGACGCTCGTACACAGAGTCAGTTAACGTAGATTTATGCGACTATTATTACAGTCTTGTCCGGGAGCAAGGTGATTCGGGCAGTTTACGTTTTCGAAATCTGATTCTGATGCGGCGCTATACCAGATAAAGGTTTGTTTTCAGAATTTTAGTATGGAATTGAGTAATAAGATCAAGTCTGTTGTACTATTATATTTTGCGAATCTGAGCCCTGAACATACTCCAGAATAAAAAATCCACGTATCAAAATAAATAAAAATTCTAAATTTTGAAACAGATAATTTAAGTCGTTTAATTGATGGATTTACCTGGTTTTGCTTTGTTTTGTACAACATTTATTGTAATCATCTATTTATTTAAAATGTAATAGCAATAGCTGCTTAAATTACTTCAAATGGCAATGATTTCGTGTTTTGTAGCTTCTTGGTATTGTATGCCGTGTGACAACACAGCGTCGTATTTTATTTGCATATGATAATTATGTACTGACGATTTTGTCTCAAACAAAAAATTAAAATGTTTCAAGGGAGAATGTACAAAAAAAAATACCTAAAGCACTCGGATTCTTTTCATTAGCAAAATTTTACAGATTGATAGATTTATCTGAATCAAACGAAAATTACATATTGTTTACCATTATATATTCACTTGCCAGCTAAAAATTCATGATGACGTTGCTTAATTCGAAATATTGCTGGTTTTTCTTTACTCAAGCAATCCTATTTTCACGATTTGCATGTCCTTTGTTATCGCAAAGCTTTGTATAGAGTAGCATTGAATTTATAACTCATTTTATTACAAGGAGGATGTTCACAAAAGTACTTTTGAGTTTTACAGATTTTGGCATGTACTTTGGGAGACAGGGTGAGAATCAATATTTTGAAAGGATGAAACGTGCACGTATGCATGCACACAATTTGCTTTATTGTGATTCTCAGCCTGTTCTTCATGTAGTGAACATAACATAACGTGTAATGTACTAAGGCAACGGAAAAGGGGAAATATTCAAGCATCCTATAAAACTTTTATTTCATATGCTGCATAATACAAGTGAATACAAGATACTTCTTTTCCAGAGTTAAAACTGCTACTATAAACTTTTGTTAGCGTATCAAGATGAAGAATGAAGTTATGAGTCAACATGAGTTTGGAAGTTATATGGTTTGGTATAACACTCATATTATCAAGTACTCTCACTCTCATCTCGCAAAAGAATATCTAGAAGATACTGTGTGGAGTAGTTTGAAATATGAATTATTAGAATTACAATTTTTACAAAGCATGTCTAAGTAGTATAAATAGTATATTCGCGTGAATAACGAATATTATGTACATGCGTACTGTACAAATGCAAACAATGCTTTCTCTAGCGTAGAAATAACACTTAAGCTCTCTGCAAACACTAAAGAGAACGACAAAATATATGGTATTTGTTAAAAATACTAATAATAATTTCTTGCTCTTCTGTGATGAAAAATGTTTCCCATGTTTCAAAAGGGGAAAACAGCACTGGTTCAAAACAGTGGAGAATCAGAATCACAATGAAAAAATCTACAGTAAAAAGAAGCATTTATTTGTGGTGAAAGAGAGCATCTATAAAAGTTTATAAAAGCTGGTGGAAAGTTGAATTGTTTGTGACGTGACTATCAAGTAGTGTTCAAACTTAGAACGACGGGAAACAGTTGGAAGTTTACACTGTCTTATGTAGACGTGCAGAAAGCTAAAACGCATGGAAAATTTTGATCCTCTACTATACAAATTGAAATTTAATGTTTCTTTGTTTTATTCAACTGACAATGTTAATAGTTAAACAAATATAAAAAGAACTAGCAGAATAGTAAGCAAAATTGAAGTGTCTTAGGAAGACAGCTGCAGATATTTCGTAATACGTTGAAATTTTTTTCAGAGGCATATAATATATATCCAAAGGCAAAGTCAACACTCACGGAAGCATGAAGTTAGGTGCCAACTCCTATCAAAGCTGTCATAAAGACAATCAGCAAACAATAATATGGTTTTCTCCAAATGAGATCGCCTCAGGAAATTCGGTGAAACGCAGATTTTAGTTAGGGTGTAATTCGATTACTACTTAATAAAGAAACTCGTTGACGTAAAACGTTATACTATGGAAGCAGCGAAAGCAGATGCACATATTCACCTACATATTTTTCCACAATTGATATAGTATTTACATATTTTTCTTC
>JAHZNG010002665.1:0-11686 GCA_027744375.1 Orchesellides sinensis
TTTCTCGTTTAAATGTATTTTAATAAATATATTTTACCATTATTTTGATTAACATTTGCACCAGAAGGCCCTGGCTCTTCAGTGCTTGTTTTACGATACATGGTGCAAACGCAATTCACGGTGCCATTAGGAGGCGAGTCTGCTTCTGCTGCTGGCTCCGATTTACTTTTTCGCCCACTCATCAACCACTTTTTGTTTCGCTTCCCAAAAAAGTCTTTCTTTCCAGTGCTATTGCCACTCTTTCCTGGCCTTCTAGCTTTTGACCATCTATCAGATCTTGTTCTCCAAGAACTGCACGTTGTTTCACCACTTCCGGTTGAACTTTTGCTATCGCTCTGATCATCAGAGTCCTTCTCTGCTTCTATTTTTGATGGGCCTGCTACTGCAGCCGACGTGCTAGGCTGCGGATCTTTAGAGCGCTTTTCACTTTTATCGCTGCTCATGTCGTATGAGTTTTGAGAAAATTTGCCTAATCGAGGTCCCATTCACGTAGACATCCCCTATTATGTTTGTCGTCCTTTCTCAAGCCCCAAATTAGAAATTTGGCAGTGTGAAAATGGGCGTAATCTGCGGGTAGATTTCAAATGAACGATCACCAACAATCCCTTTTGATCTGAACTCTGAAACTAAACCAAGAAATTGTAACCTTTAAACATTTATTTAAATGAAAGACGGATAACAAAATAACAAACATCAAGAAAAAATAAAAAAATATCTCTAGTCTAGTCAACTACATTATGTATGTAATATTGCTAATGCTGGCTTATAGGAAAAAAATCATTAGTCATCAATCATAATTCGTCATTTCTCCGGTTTTAATTTAGACTTGTCAACATCTAGTAGAGAAACTAATAATTACCTAATAATAAGATAAATCTATTGCCCCTGTAAAACAAGACTTAGCAGAACGTCAAATAATTAAACTTTTACCTTTTGAATTTAAGATCGTGCTGGTAGCCCTTCCTTAATTTGCAAACAAGGGTTTAAGTAAACTGAACAAATTAATTTCACTGTCTGTTCCCCTCCTCCTCTACTAAATGAGCTGCATTTTAAATCCAATTTCGCTCTCAGGATATCCACATTCTGATTCTGATTTCTCCACTTACGCCAAAACAGGAAGACACTTTCCACTATTTTCAATCTTTCAACTTTTCCCTACTACAAAGCATTGTAAAATCCACTGTTAAAATTTTAATTGCTAAATCGGGTCACGTCTATCCGCTATTCTTTTTTTTAGACTTTTAAAGAGAGCAACATCAACTACAAGAATCTTCTATAATAAGGTCCGCTCCTGACAGGCGATCCGTAAATCAAAATTCTCACTTCTTGACTTTTATGACGCCTGTGGCCTGATGATAATTACTCCACTCACGTTCGTGTGAAATGATGCTCTCTCTCGCACGATGCAAATTAAAAGCGCCAGTCCGGAACGGTGATGATGAGCCTCGTTATAATTACCTAATCAATCATATTAATTTTCAACAGCACAGCAATCTTCTCCGTCTATTTTTGATGATCCTGATAAGGTCTACTGAATTTTTTCTCCTTTACCTAAAAGCCAACACATACAAAAAAAATAATTTATTAATTTTTTCCTCCAATGTAATAATTATACATACACACCCACATATTATTCCTTTAACCCCAAAATTCACCAAGTTTTTGGTAACCTCACAAGTTCTGAATTAACCTGATTCTTCAACACTGACTACGGAAGAACCTCGTTTTTTTAGCAATGAACTTCAATCCAGCAAGAAAGAAAGGTCCTTCATGGCGTCTCAACAAACTACTTCTTACCTTCAACCTTATAAATTTCCCATCTAATTACATCCTCATTATCAACTCTATAAAAATCGCCCAATTCCCATCAACATATCACCCACAGGTGTACTGTAATTAATTACAGGTGTGTATAACAAGTCTAATTAACCCTTCCTTTTTTAATTAACCATTTTTATAACAAAACTTACTTACTTTAATTATGATAATTTAATATCCAGAATACAACCAAACTCGCACGTACAAAATAAATATTTTATATCCTGAAAACACAAAAGAAAGGAAGGACGTACTTTTAAAAAAACTGATACTGAACTGAAATAATTAAGTAAGTATTTATCACTGACTGACTGCTGACTGAATGAGTTATATTAAAAAAGGCTACAACTAAATAACTTAATACTAAATACGATTATTTTTTATTCCTAGCTTAAAATATATTAAATGCTGGATAAAAATCAAAAAGGATGTTGCTGCTGTTGCAAATGTATCTGAATGTGGAAAGGATAAATTTTTAAGGATGGTACGGATAACATAAACCCTTCCCTGCAAATACCAAATAACATAGCGTAACATGAATAGGTATATTTTGCTGTGTATATTTTATATGCATCTTTTTTTGTGAATGTGTAAGAGTGAGCTTTGGGATATGAATGAATGTGATGATGATCATGATGATGATAGAACATAGTGTATAAGAAAGTACATAAAAAAGGATGTTGCTGCTGTTGCAAATGTATCTGAATGTGGAAAGGATAAATTTTTAAGGATGGTACGGATAACATAAACCCTTTCCTGCAAATACCAAATAACATAGCGTAACATGAATAGGTATATTTTGCTGTGTATATTTTATGCATCTTTTTTTGTGAATGTGTAAGAGTGAGTGCTTTTGGGATATGAATGAATGTGATGATGATCATGATGATGATAGAACATAGTGTATAAGAAAGTACATAAGACCTTACTTTGGTGTAGCTAATGCTTTAATGTAAGAGGCCAAAGAAGATTTTGTGTGGAAGTAATAAAGTGATAAAGGGTATTGCTTGCGCTTATAGGAGAACTTGTTGTTTGTGAAGAAATATATTTAAACCCATTCATATAAAAAAAAGTTGGTTAAATGGCATAATACTGTGAGAGAGACTATGAGAATGAGATAATACACAAGTGATATGCTATGTATATATCGTCCAGATGAAAGATGCTGAGATTTTTTTTGAAAGGCTTGAATTTATTTATCTTTCCTCTTACGTATAATGTACAAAGGGGGTCGTCTTGAATTATGTTTGTTAAACGGAATACATAATGTGTAGATAAAATGTGTGTAAAGTAGGGAAGATAATGTATAATGCAATATCGCTATGCATTTTATGCATACATGGTGAGCCAGCAGACTTATAGGTATTTAATCCTCTTAGCCTTTTTCTTCAGTATGGTCTATATGATCTTCAAATGGTTCTTTGTGTTTTACATGGTCATCTTTAGAGCAGAGCAAGAGCATCTTTGGAGATGGGATATAATGCTTACTTATGTACACGGTACACACGTATTCACGTTGCGAGTGAAGAAGAGATGTGGAAGTTTTACATCTCTTGTGTGTATGAAAATCTCTCTGACGTCATTTCCTTTCGTAGAGGAATGAGGGAGAGAGAGAATTAGTATAAAAAAAATACTTAAAGGATGTTATAATATATAATACATTGTTGCAATCATCCTAATGTACACACAGGTAGGCAGCGGTCGTAAAAGTCACAGATCACAAAGTAGGTAAAACTGAATGTACCAAGGTACCTATTGTATGCATTATATATTATGTGGGAAAGAGATAGATACGTAATGTGTGCCATGCGATACCATTCTCATGCTATTTCAATATGATTTTAATTTCAGCTCACCTTTATCCATTCACATTTTCACTGTTTACTGTGTAAAGATGTGTTGTTGTTGCATTGCATCAAGCAGTTGTAATAAAGAAGACATTTGTACAAGAAGGGGTGAGAACCTTGGTTGGTAAATATGTATGTTGGTGATTTTGTAATTTGTATTTATATATTTTACGCTACACTTGTCTGTATGTATGCATTGTATATTGTATTAGTTTCACATGTTCAGTAATATTGAAATGCATAAACTTTTTGGATGTGCATACAAAAAGGTGTGAGAAAAATACGATGTAAAATGTCGTGAAACATCACTATCACAGAATGTTGCATAATGAAAAAGAGTATCCGTCAAAGATTTAGCTTCGGAAAGGGTTATACAAAAGCGTCCTATGTCCACCGCTTTCTGAATCTGAATCCAGCAACAAAGCGAGTGAGTCTTATAATAGTGGCTCGGCTATTTTTATTGTATTTTTATCAAAGATACAATGAGAGCTTAAGATTGGATGGGTTGCAGGTATGCTTTTGAAGGCTATATGGCCTGGTCTGTTGAAGAAGTTCATATGAAATATTTTATTGTAATCATTACAACCTTGCGCATAAATCAAAAGCAAACAGGTTGGAAATTCTCCGTGTTAATAGCCGGATCTTAGGTTTGAACATGTAATCTTTGTATATAGGTATGTACATAAAGGTGTGCGTATTTATACTTTTGATACCTGGTAATTTAGTAATATCCATGATATGATGTAGAATAAGTAAACTTTATAAAAAATTCATATCCGTTTTCCACCTGAAAAGGAAAAATACTGGTTTTGCTGGAAATGTCGATGCTAATCTTGATATATCCTCATTTGTTAATGAAGATTTGTATTCCATATTCTATCAAAAGTGGACAAACGGAACTACTACAAGCGATTTATAAAGATTTTTATCTGTTTGTAATAATAGTTAAAAAAGATTATCGGGCTTGTAAAATAAATCCATTTTTGGCATTCGCAACTGAATTGAAGAGCGCATGAGGAGGAGAGTGGATGAGCATTTTTGGCATGAGTTCGAATGAAATTATCTTTCCTAAATTCAAGGTTGATGAAATGATGAACTTGAGTCATTTTTGTTGCTATTTTCCTATTGATTCACTCGCTTACATTTGCATTGCACATACCTACCTAAATATATTTACCTAACCTAAACATATCTAGTTGGTTATTTTAAATTAATTTCCTCCGCCAATAGCTGCGTTAACTACATGACAGGATCACCTAAACTAAAGGATATTAAAGGAGCATAATAATATCAAATCAAGAAAGCATGAAATTGATGGAAAGTACAAATTCATTAATCCTTTTTGCTTTGCTCAACTTTACTTGTTTGCTCTGTTTGAGATTCAAGTTTACGTTTTACTGCTTGTAACTTTTTATACTTGCTCATTAGCCAAATATTTTTTTATTCTTTCCATGCTGGTACACTAGCTACTTAACTAAATAGTCATCAAGAAAAATCGTTTTCGTTGATAAGTAAAAACGGATTTTCCTTGCTTACGCAAAGGGGATTGATATGCAGTCATAATGACCACTAATAATGGACAAAATACTGATATGGGACAACTTGTAGCTCTAAGGGAATCTTGTATTCGTAACAGGAGTGTAACTGAAACGTACTCAAAAATTTGAAATTTTACATAGATTAGATTTAGGTCCACTGTTACGTCTGGTATGGTTTACCTAATTTAACCTCGGGGAGCCGTCATGAAGTAATTGTCAACAATAAAGACGTTTCCAGTATTGAATGATGATAGGCATTCCTTTATGGCAACTGCGAAAATCGGGAAATGAATTTATATCACATCAGGGAACGAATTCGCGTTTTTGTACATCCCTGAGAAAATGCACATTAACAGTCAAGTAATTTTGGCCAATGCTATATACATAATTGAGGTTAAGCAAACTTGTACATTACATTTGACATTTCATTAATAACGTTATGTTCGAAGATTGCAATTTGACTGATGCGCTTGCTAATGTGCAGCTTTTATCTGTCATTACTCATTATCAGTGTAATATCGAAAAACAAATACACAATGGTCTCTTGATCACAATGCTGTCCTCATAATGATGAATAAATCAATCCTATTGTAGGTATGTATAGTATAAAAGTTAAGTTCTACGATATTTATCAATGAACGCTTACTTTTTTGTGCTTCATTCATTTCATCGAAACATCCTATACGTTATGCCATATTAATAAGGCACAAGACTTGGAATTTGTAAATGGCAAAGATTAATACTATTACTGTTTGTAAAAACGTTTTGAGATTTTCTGTAAAAGTCGATTTTTTATCTCCATAATATATTATATCTATGTTATGTAGTTACAAAACTGTTGATCTACTCTTTCGCTATCTTGACTTTGTGAGTCATTATCACCGTTGCAGTGCAGTACAATTGTATGTTGTATAGCTCATTTTATAGTTTGAATTTGGATACTTAAGCGTGAAAAATAAATAAAGGCTTAACCTAGTACCTAATTAATATTAGGCGTGCATTAATTTTATAGTGTAAGGTTAGTATCTTGATTCCCTTTTGGCATTTTTTCAACTTTATCATCTTAATTTGGCCTTTTGAACTCAGGTTTGTTCTCAGTATGATGCGATGATGTGCCAACGCTTCCGCTTTTAAAGACCAAGATTAGTAAAGATCATGTTAGTACAAAAACATAATTTTCAGTTTCATTAGCTAGGAAATCCCTTTCCGAAATTTGCTCATCATTCTGTTGATTCTTTGTATCCTTATAGAATGTTCTGAATATCCTAATCTATAAACAGAATATGAAAATATATTAATTCTAACATGCTATGCTAATATGACTGCAATTTGAGAAATTCAGACGTTTGATTGAAATCATAAAAAGTCTTGAAATAGTACAACTTTTTTTTATTGTTGACTGTTTCGAAATGTTCTGTATTTCCTACAGATTTAAAACCTGAAACAGTTAGCATTGCGTTAAGGTATATTTTCGCAATCAATTAGGTAAAATGCACTAAAATTTATTTATGTTTGGGGCCAAAGAAATTTAACGTGACTGAGTAAGTTAGAACTAAACTCTTTAATTCTTCACAGCACTACAGATTTACAACAAAAACACACACATAGTACAACAAAATGTTTTGACTTTTTTTTAGTAATTCTTCAGTTTAAGTATAAATATATATGTCGCAGTAGAACGCGGAAAAGCCATACATGTTTTGTACTTTTCCAAAATAGAATTTTGGAAGTTTCCACACAAAAGCCAGAACATGAATCGTGTGAACTGTCTTTTAGTGCAGGAATTTTTTTATTAATACAGAGTTTGATGTCGTATTCAATACAAGTATAAATTTGAATGTATTATTATAACGCAACAATACATAATTCTATTAGAAATATAATAGTATAGTAGATCTTTTAGTACTTTTGTCAATTATAATATGGATTTTAAACGGGATTTCAAAAATACACATTTTCTTTATAATTTATATAACGTTAGTTGGTAGCTTTAGCAGTAAATCTCATAACTCGGACAAAAACATACATGTACAGCTAGTCGTTATTAATCATATCTTCAAAAAATTTAGTGAGATTTGATAAGCCGATGAGGTAGCCATCTTCATGATTGCCCAGAGCCCACGTTTTGTCATGACTAATTGAAGGGCAATCTTCTGGAAGCGGACATGTCTTGGCAAAGTCTATCATCCACACTGAGGCTTTTGTCGAGTCATGAACAAACAGTAGTGAACTTCCTATTACCTAAAGATCAAAGATAAATCGTTTTTACAAACTTAAATCCAAAATATAGAAAAAATCGTATTAATTTTCATCATTTAACAAGGTGTAGCTTCATACTTCATGCGATGCGAAGAATTGTGACTGTGCGAGTGCAATTTTGAGTGCATTGAGGCGCTCCAGGTACTGCTTCAGGATGTCTGGAAACCCGTTGTTAACAAATGAGAGAAAAGCTTCCTTGACTTGATTTTCAGATTTCATTGTTTTAAAGTCTTTTGAAGAGGTCCCATCACTACGTCGGATCCCTTCTATGCGAAACCCTAGCGTGGCAGTCGTAGAGATCGTCTCTCTCCATACCATATATCTGAGAATCACAAACATTGCAAACATTATCAATTTGATTTCAATATAAGAGCCATTATAAACTGTATAAATTTAAGCTTCCAATTCGATGAATTCTAGAAAATTACAATCATAGAAGTAGTATGCAAAAACATATATATCCTTACATTTTCATTTACGAATAATTTATTTTTGGACATTCACATAAGAATTTCATTCTTACCGTTTCCATCTTCATCTTTAAATTTTCCATAATACTGCGGTACAAAGGGTTTCAACGCGTCATCCATGAGAATCTCTAAAGCTTCCATTTCTCTGGCACAGAATTTTTTGAGAATTGTACCTTGCTGCCTCCCTGACTTAAAGTTGCCATGATGTCCAGCTAGCTGAATCCACGGTTGCTGAATCTTACTCTGATATGTCTGGATGAACGGAGTGACATGGTGAAAGAATGTCTGAACTTTTTTCCATTTTGATGGCTGTATAAACATGCAAAATTCATTATTTTCAACAGTATTCATTCATGGTTTCAACATTCCCAGCATAACACATTAAAAATATTTATAGCTAGAAAATAATAAAAGAGCACATTCACGATAACAGATTACGATGAGGTTTAAAAAGTAGAAGAAACATGAAAAACGTAACTGTATCCATTTTTAGACATACTATTTATTACACGCCCTTTGAAACAATGCAAACGCTCGAGCTACAAAATTTAACAGTAATAAAACAAAAGTGTAAACTGGATAATAGGCATTGCCTTATTCTGAATTGGTGTAGGTTCCGAATCATCCGTATCCCATTCCGAGCTCAGGTCATCACTGGAAGGATCCCCATATTCTGTAGCAGGGGTGATTCCCAAAAGGAATGTGTCGTATCCCATACCAATGCTCATCTCGTTTTCGCAGGTAGCACTTTAAAAGACAAACATTACCATCAAAAGGAAATCCTCTTTTAAGTTATCAAAATTTTACTGATATGATGAAACTCTACTATGATGCTCCTACATTTTATTAAACTCCCTATGCAAAACTCAACCCTACGTACATAATCTCTACTTTATACTAAAACACACATTTATGTCCAACCAAGCAAATGAGACCAGACCTGTATGGATGCTGGACTGGATCTATGAATGACTTTAATGCATACTCAGAACCTTGGTCTTTTAATACCAAATCAACCAACCACGAATTAAAACTGAATTCATAATATCTAACGAAAAACTCGACTTTTTTCTTTCATGTATTGCTTCATCCCCAGTTGCATATTGCCTCTTACAGACGTATTATAAGTAAAAAAACATTTGTACCTCCATTATCCCAATACCACACACACATATGTAAAAAAAAATCTATGTATCCCCTTTGCTATTATGCTAGTTGATTTATACATGCTCCACAGTCTAAAGTTCCATTTCGGTACATTCAACTGTCAGTTATTAACCACTTTAACAAAACGCATTTACGCTCATTGAAGAGACTGAGGATGAGAATTTATTTGCCCGCATGTATCTCATCATCGTATCTATTACACACATGCTGCCACATTGTCTCTGAAAACGGCTTATTCATTTAGACAATATATTTTTAATGTTACAAACGCACACGAGGATGGATGGGGGTTGACTGATTTAATATGATAAAATGCATTTGGAGATTACAACGCTAACATTTGCTTAAGCTGCAGATGGTTCCAATAGATTTTTATTACCATTCTGGCCTGCAAATTTAAACCACATTAAACCTCTGACTGTAAAACGACATCACATACTATGTATACTGCATACGATTTTATTCGTCAATTTTTTATTACGGTGAAATGAGATCTAAGAAAGATATCAAAAGTAGCTTTTAAAATAGTCTGGGCGTTGTTTCATCCCCCGTTTCATCAAATACGTAGTTTGAATGCTGTCTCGGTACGAGTTAACAGCGATTGATTTAAACATGATCGCACGTTATGTGTACTAAGTTTTTACTGTAACCTTGATTTGAAATGATCAATGAGTCAGGCTATCCTCTAATTTAAAGTGGATTGGTGTGCTGCAAAACATCTCGGAGAAGTAAAAGATTGAAGGCAAAGGCTTATTGTTTTCCCATTGTTTCATACAAGTTTATAAATAGCATACAGATTGACGGATCTCTTCTATTTGTTGACAATTCATCAATTCCCTTCATTATCTGCCTTTATGAAAACTTAAGTAGCACACACAACACACCTCCAATTCAAAGAAAATTGCATGGCACATTCCAAAAATAGTACCACATTCCATCATTATTGAATTCTCTTTAAAATGGAATCTTTGACACAAATGCTTTCTCTACAGGTATCACTCATTCACATGTCAAAATCATTATGTGTGGCTAGGCCTTCTTGCTGTCGGTGTCAGCATTGCTAAATCAATTACTTAAAACAGACGTCAAGCAACAATGAACAAAGGAACTTTTTGCAGACACGATGAAAGTCTACGTTGCATTAATGTAGCTTCACACAGCACACCTTTAAATCATCTTTTGGTTTATCTGATCGTGATCATGACATGCACATTTTGCTCATAGTCAGTGGTTTAGGTATGTATGTTGTTTTGTTTTATTGGAGATGACGCAGGGAGTTGTTGACAATATAATATGTCAGCCAACTGCTTTTACTTTGCATAGTACCTATTCCCATTGTTTCAAAACCACAACACACACCTTTTGCAGCCACATTTGATCAGTATAAATCAGTATCCTATAAAAGGATGATGGACTTGAAATTTTCATACAAGAATTTATTGGACACGTTGTTCATAGTACATTGTGTACATTTTGTACGTATCTCAAATGGAGAAAAATTAAAAACGATGACGTGCATTATGCATAAGTCTTACCTCATATTAAGACTGGTTTAAAAAAGATGAAACTTAACACGTTTACACAAAACTTTCCACTTAACCTAAACCATCACGTGCCAAAATGTTACCTAAACCTAACCAACTCACGGTAGAATGTAAACTAAACAAAAACGATGCTGCATGCTGGTTACATGAAGATAAATGAGTTACAGTAATTAACTGTTAGTCATACAAAATACATACTATCAATAAGTGTGTAGGTATCTATTACCTAATTGTATTCATTTCTCCACGATATATATCCGTAACGTACATCACAATAACGTGTGTCACTTTCATCTAATTCGTCATCAAAAAATGTTGTGAGCTCAATGAAAGCCGCTATGACCTTTAAACAGTGAACTTCCTAGGTTAGTAAACAGACTTTCTTTACAATAAGAAAGACTTTCAGTGAAGTCCATCTCAGGAAATGGAACTAGCGCTACTGAACACCACAAATCCAGAGCATCGTCATAAATATTTAATATGAATGTTATGCGCATATTATCCATATGCAAGCTTTAATGATAGATGATAGTTTCACTACTTTTCGTTGTTTTACTTGAAATTATGGCAATCTTGGCGATGTTGCAATAGCCATAAAATAATTTTGATTTATGAAGGTTAATGGCAACGATGGCGCATTAAATTGTATCTTTGCTATGCATAAACAAATTTTACAATTGTTAAGTATATTAGAGCAGACAAGCACTGGATGAATAGCCTTTTGATACACATTTGTATTCAGCCGTTAACATTTATTGCCACATTGACTGTTAACGAATACGATGTGAATAGGTATGTGAGTTATTGGTTTATATCACCGCCCTTTACGCGTACAAGATTTCCACAAAAAATTACAAGGGTAAAACTAATATTGGGTCGAATGATATATAGTAGTACACACATAAATTTAACAAAACGAATGGAGAAGTTTGGTAGTAAATACTAAAATACAATCAATATACTCAATACAATTTGCTTCAGTTGACGTCATTCCAAAAGCAAATAGACATCCGGTCAATGCTAAACCTCTAAGTTAAACTCAA
>JAHZNG010002666.1:0-23020 GCA_027744375.1 Orchesellides sinensis
TTTTTCATGAAAATGAAGATGCCGTTGTCAGACTTTGAAAACCTACAACGGTCTACAAGTAACGGCCACTTTTCTTAAAAACAGTTATTTGGGCAAAACTTTTGAACGGAGCCCATTTTTAACATTCTGTTTTCGGCAAACGTAGTCTTTGACAAACGGGCAACTAGACGAAACAAAGCGGACTAAATTCCAAAAATTACCGTTAGCGACCTTTAAAATTTCGAAACTTTAGAATCTTAACCTTTGCATGCGGCACATGTTTTATGGCCCATTTTTGACCAATAATCCGAAAATGGTAACAGAATTTAAAAATAACAAATAGCATAAGGCAGACAGCCTAATATTCTCAACAATCGCAAGTTATTTACATTCTGCATTGCGGGTTTATTTTTCCCGGGTATAGGTGTCCCTGACGACTAATGTACCATATATTTTTATATGACTAGACAGGCAATATAATATGGCTTAGCTACTGCCCAAGACTGGACGCTGATGGTAATGCAAGCATCAAGGATCCAAACTTCAACTGTGCAGTAATAATTATTGTGCAAAACGATCAAAGTCTAGCTGTAAACTTATTATAAGAAGTAATCATATACTAGTAACTTATATCGTGCCACGAAAGTTATGCTCTGTAGTTCTTTTTTCCAGCAACGACACTTATGAAGAAGTCTGTTTGCACCTTTCATTATTTAATTGGTCTTAGTCAATTATCAAATCTCTTTTTGAAAACGCCGAACCCGTTGGTTAATCGTATAGTTGCTATATATGTACCCGTTTTAGTAGTAACCCAGAGTCATGCTCTCATTTATACAAAAAAGTCGCAAATGAATGTTCATGATCGTTACCAACGAAATTCATACCCGTGAAAAAATAAAGGTATTCGATAAAGCCAAATCACAGATATTTTCGAGCCTATAACATGGGTAAATGGAGTCCGTACTACATCTAGTTCTATTAGTTATCTGTTCTACCCACCCTACATATCCTCTCCAAAAAAAACTAATTTTCTCAGTTCCTCTCAAGGTGTTCCAGTTTTTACAAAAATACAAGAATCCGCACATATACCGACTAATTACCACAAAAACATTGTACAATTTTACACATGTCCTCGTTTGTCAAATAAAATGATCTTCACCGCTTCTCCACACAAAAACACTCATCATCATCATCCACCAAAATTTCCAATATATATCCCCAGTCTCATCATCACTCGCAGCAGGATACTATGCTTTAACCTCATGAAAAACTAATGCATTTGTGTAAAATAAAGGTTTTCTGTTCCAGCACCGCCTCACATTTATATTTCCAGGGATTCTTCTCTCAAATCCAATCAGTTGATAATGTTAGGGTGTCTTGTCTCTTTCGGTCTTTGTTTTCAAATATACAACGACAAGACACATGATGCTCTCTCGAAACAATATCAAGGAAGAAAAAAGGGACCTCATCATCATCATCATCATCATTTCGGGACCCTTTAAAGGTATAGGGAAAAAGAAGAAATTACTTTTTGTGTTCCATCTGCTCACGGTGCACCCAAATAATCATCAACAGAAAATTTAAGGTAATAATAATTTCTAGTCTAAAAGGTATATATGTTCTTTGTTTCTCGCTGAGAAAGGTTATAATATATATGGAATGATGAGTTATGGGATTCATCCATGTGACAGGTTTTATGAAACCTTTTACAGTACCCGACATTAGGACATACAACACAGCATGGAATTTCATAATTATATATTTGTGCTCGTATTGGGAACTAGATAGAGGACGTCTAAAACATAATGATTAGTATATATGGTATTTTAAAATTGGTATTCTTCATAATCATCATATTACTTATTTTTTTTTGTCCAGGATGTAGTATAGTGACATGGGATCACTCACTCCATATACACAACAGATCAATGTGATCTCACATAGACTAAAAAAGTCTATGAACACGACGACCTATATATTTTTATTAAATGGATATTTTTTTGTGTACGTGTGTATCAATTGGTATTATTATTGACAATGATTTAATAAAAGGATCTTCCTATTATATGTCTTTTCATTATACGTACGTGTATATAACTGGAGCAGATGTGCCGAGGGTCACAGGATCCAGGGGCATATATATATGTATTTTTTAACAATCATATGAACATTTTGTTTAGTCTCTGTACAAAACACTGTTATTTTGTATCGTATATATTATGATTTGAGCCTTTTATAAATGAATAGAAGGAATAAGATCACGCAACCGTGAATACATATACACAATATCTCATCTTCTCGTATGTCGTGTCCGTGTCTTCTTTTCAAATTTTCAAGGGTACTTTCATTATTGATTGGTACTTTATTTTTTGTGTTACAAAAGAGTTTGGTATGTATGTTACATATCAAGTGAACGTACTTACGTGGGTGCGAGTTACAATATGTAAGTGAAATGCTTCGTTTTAATGTATATAAAAATCAACAAAAACTTAATATACCCACACCACACACTCCAAATATTTCTCTTCTGATTCAGATTATTTTGTACACGAGTATCTGCATTGTCAGAAGAGAGATTTCTCTAATTAGCACTTTCTCTAGAGAAAAGAGGGAGGGAGATATTTCTGTAATTTTATAAAAAAAATTTTCTCCAAATATCAAATATTACTATGATTTTTGATTAGTTATACAAGATCAATACTCTAAGAACGCATAAAACGTCAAAGATTCATTTTCACTAACTCTCTCCCCCCTTCAAACTCATTTTCATCGTCAGATTCTCATCATCAACAGTCATTCATCAACAGCAGCAACAATTTTCTCCTCTTCATCCTAAACCCTCTTTCTCTCTCTCTCTCTCTCTCTCTAATTTTTCATTAACAGGCATTTTCATGAATATACATAAAAATCTGTGAATGGGACGACGGCCATATATACACAACTCATGCTGACTGGAATAAAATCGAGTGTGTAGGAATAAAGACAAAAGAAGGGATATATATATATGTAATTTTTTATAAATCAGTGCACAACGACATAGCGTATATTCCCATGATATATGTTCAGCTGCTCTTTCAAACATTTATGCTCCGGTTTCATCAATTCTTTTTTTTTTGTAATTTCCAGTCGAGTGGCTCAGTTCTTTTTCTGTTTGCTAATTGGCGAGTTGTATAATATAGTCCCTTATGGAATACTAATCCCCATTTCTCTCTCTCTCTCTCTGTATATCATATATGTATTTCATAGTAAAGACTATTTACTCTTGGGATTATGTATAAAACCGGTCTCTAAAAAACGTATTGTATTGACTATCATGTACATGTTGACATAAAGGACTATCATGATAGGTGCACACAACAGCACATGACGAGTCATCGTTGATCATCACAGTTCTCTTGACAAGAATGTACAAAAAAAAAAACTTGTCCTGTCCCACGGTCCATCATCATTCCTAACAAAAACCTACCTTCTTCTTCGTCCAGCAAAATAGAAAATTGTCCCCGGTCGGTTCAAAACCTGCTTTTTAAATACACCTACAACTCCTCCTCTTCATATCAAACATGATGATCAGTATTTATCCTTATTCTCTCTTTCTAATGACACGTCTATATAATATGACGAGTTTATTTTTTTTTATAGTACTTTGTTTTTTATATACCAGAGTGATTATCTCTAATAAGCACGTTAAGTATTATTTTGAAGAAACAAGTCACATAATAATATATATATACATCCGTCGTCGTCGTGTTTTGTTTAGGACATGTGTATGTATAAAAGAGCAACTTTTTTTATATATCTTTTTGACGAGACAAGTGAACCAGGAGCGGGTTCAAAAAGACAAGACAACAAGAGTGACGGTTTTTTTGTGATGATGAATTTGAGAGAGACGAGAGAAGGTAGTTTGATGATTGTTTCAAAAAACCGGTTTTTTAAAGTTAATTATCAGTGTTTCTTGATCAGTCTGAAGAAAATATGGAAGGAGTTTTGTGGAATTGTGTATACCCGGAGGGGAAGTCTTTTGGGTTCTTCTGATCACCAACCATCATCATGGACATGATTCTTCTTCTTCTGAGAATGTATATATACATATCGTTTGTCGTGTAGTAATCAGGTTTTTTTTACATTGTCGTAATATCATCGGTTCTGGCGTTTTGTTTTATCTATTTGGTCATCATATCCCTGGAAGTCTAAGAAATAACATGTACTCATACCAAGTAAAATCCTGTGACTGGATTGGTGTAAAAAGTTGTTGTTAAAGACAAAAATTGTCGTTGTCGCTCATAAGATCATGACAATGTGAGTATGAGAGCCCCGCCCAGATTAATATATGCAAAAAAAAATAAAATATGTAAGATGGTCGATGATATAGAGACGAGACGATCTCCTCACACATGACACGACATGATGGTATATATGTTGAATATCGTGAATGTCGTGAGTTAACATGTTGGTGGTGAAACAATGCAATTGTTATAGATAAATGTTCATGTTTTTTTTACAAGTTGTTGTATCTTTGTGGTTGTCCACTTCGTGACTTGTTTTAAGAGAGGGAATAGGTTTTTTTTTGGGGTGTATATGAGCGAGCGTTGACAAGATGTGTGTGTGTGTGTATGGAAGTAGTTTTTTAATCGTTTATATGTAGATAGTTGATGATTCGCTTATATAGAAGTTTTTCGTTGTTACCCATTTTTAAGGATGTCTTCGTGACAAGTTAGAGTGTATATTAGTATATATGTTAGAATTCTTGTTATTTTTTTTACCATGTCAAATTGGTGGTGTGTCCAACAATGTTCAGAATTGATAGGTAATAATTAGTATATCAGTCAAAAGAGTTGACTTGTTTGGTTACACGAATAATGTGTGCCTAAATAAGAGCAGTCATGGTCACTTGTTTTGTCACTTTGTCTTTTTAGTGTGTATGGAGACGGGTGTGCTTAATATATTTTTGTTCGGGATGTCATATATACGATGTTTATGGGCATGTCACGCGATCTACAAAATAAAATAGTTAAGCAAATCTAGTACGTACGCCCACTATAAAAAGACAAGATAAAGTATACAACCTACACACGAGTTGATATGTTGGAGTAGTTTTGGTTTTTTTTTTTTTGGAAATGATCATAAAGCACGACGACGAATGACGAGTAACAAATTAATAATGTGATCACACACAATAGAATACGACGAGAGGTACAACACAACACGTGTGTGACAGGTATGAAAAGAGTTGATGAGGTTGGTAGTAGGTGGGAGGAGGAGGAGGGGCTAGTACTTTTGTGTGTAAAAGTTGTCATTGAATGGGACGTTTAAAGAAAAAGACTAGTGGATGATGACAAAAAATAAGCGTGAATGTCGTGTCGTGTGTGTAATGTTGAGAATGTCTCTCTTTTTTTTATTGGGGACAAGCGAGACGAAATGAAACGAAATTGTATGGATGAAATTTGTAGGGGAGAGAGAGAGATAGAAAGAATCGTGTGTGTGTGTGTGTCTTTTGTATGTATAAAATGATACGATATGCTCTGTTGGTGGGTAAACGACTGTGTACTAGATTGTTTGTATGCTTGTCATTCTCGGATTGTGTTATTTTAAACGTTCGTGTCACTTGTCCCCGTGTTATATACTAAATTGAGATGTGTTTTTGATATTGTTATGTTTTTAGAGTTGAAAATTTGTATAGTTTTTAAATATATTGTAATGAACAAGGTAATCGGTTTTTTATAAAAATCTGATGCGTTTTTTTTTGTACATATTACACTTTTGATTTTATTATAAATTCGTTTACTGTAAAGGTTAAGTATTTTTGACTTGTTGTGTGGTATGTATACAGTTCTTTTTAAATGCGTGTGTGCTAAATTTTTTGTACATGAAATGCATTCGCATCTTATGCTTAAAAGAAATTGTGCGTATGTAACATAACACGGAAACAGAGTTTTTTTTTGCACTAATCGTAATAATACGCTTACGCAATAGACACACGCATAATACACGCATATATGAACTGCACTTTAATAAGCGTTTGTAAAAATGAAATACGCACAATGCATGCATAAAAGCGTGGATATATGTGTGTGCGCGATATATTGTTAATATTATATTGCGAGTTATCTCTCTGGCCTGTAGAAAAGTAATGTATGCGTTATGCACACACACACACGTGTAAAATGAAGAAGTTTGAAGAGCTGCAGAAGAAGATGGGAGATATGTGCAGTTGGTGTGGGGATGTGTGTATATGTGAGAAGTCTTATGACTGCAATTATGAGGAAAGGTTCTGTTTTTCACTATGCTAAAAATTTATTATTTTGGATGAGGAAAATTGAAGATGAAGTTATACTATATCAAGATCGTACATAATATGATGTAGCGTGTTGTGTATGGAATTTTGTGTATAGTATAATTATTATCATGCGTACAAGTTCATGTATAAACGTACACAAGCATGCATATAATCTCTCAATACAATATATATTAGCTTCAGGAACGATAGTTCATATATATAACTTTTTAAAAAAATGTAATAAGTTGTCCAGATAAATCATTTGTTTTTACTTTTCTTTCATTCTTACACTGACCTATACTAAACTACTTTAAATAATAAAATATTTTATACACTAGCATCCCCAAAATATTATATTAGATACATATAATAAACACACACACACACACCTTTAGACCCCATGCAGATTACAAACATAATATAAGAAATTATTCAAGACAATATAAAAAACACGAATTAAAAAGTTACTTTGCGAATATATATTCGTGTTATTATACTATTTAGTATATATGCACACACACAAAAATTCGCCCTCTAGACTGTGTGGCTCTTCTGCAAAATGCATTTTTTATTCATATATACGGTTATATAAATGCATTTTATTACTATGCAGTTGTAAAACATATATATATATACGTACTCATTTACGTACGTGTTTTTCATTTTTGCATTGCACAATGTGTGCACAAAATACTACTCATCCGTACATACATTGTTTAAAAACCATTATATAATCTTCTCGTACTACAATTCATTCACAAAAACATCTCTCTCGTGCTTATATAAGCATCTTTTCGTTTATAATATTAATAACTCTTTATATATTGTTCTTTAAAAGGTTGTAAAATTTTAATTGTTTCATAATGCATTTAGATGCATAGAAATATTTCATAAAACTGATTTTTCTAAAACTCTCAAAATCAGAATCTAGAATCTAATGAGTATTTTTTCTCTAATAAAAAGCATTTAACCATTTCGTCAACACCACCACCACCACCAAATAACACAACTTCTTTTTTCAGTCAAGCATCCATTTGTCCCGTTCACTTCCGTGACCACTCGTGCTAGCTTTCCTCCAAAAAATAAAAAAATATCTCAACCATTTTTTCCACAAAAAACACTTTTTTTCTTCCTCTCATTTCTCTCTAGTCGTGCAGGGATACAACAAACTCTCATTCGTGTTTTCGTCATGCAAAAAAAAAGTACTATACACAGAATATCGTCTTCTTCGTCACTCACGACTAGAGAGATCCCCATTCCTGCGCTGTTCTTATGTCATGTGCACATCTGTCGTAAGTATTCATAGTCTCCTGCTGGCATCTTTTTTTTTAAAAATACTCTATCTAACGTATAAAAGAATTTTTTCGGCAGCCGCCCAGTTTTTTTATCCTTCTGCTCCTTTTTTTCTTTTAATACGCGACATTTTGACTATGAAAAGACGAACTTATAAAAGCGATTCGGAGAATGAATAAGATGGAATGAAAATGCCGACGATTCTAAACATAAAAAAGCTTCTTCTTCTTCTTCTTTGCACGACTGTCAGATTTTTCACCGTGTGGTGTGCTGCTGCTCCTGCTGCAGAGCAAAAGAAAGACAGTAAAAAGACAGGAGCATATAATATCAGCTAAAAAGAAGAACGACGTTTTTTTTGTTATATATATTTAAGGACGGTTTAGAAGAAGACACAAGAAGCTTATATGAAATACAGAAAGAAGCCGTGCTGTGCTCTGATTGGTTGGTGAGATGGTTTGTGGATCGGTCCCACTTTTTTTTCGCCAGGCTTCTTCTTCTTGTGAACAAGACGGTGTTTTTGGTATCGTGTGGTTATGGAAGACAGTGTGAGACATCAGAAGAGAGTGACTTTGGTCTTTGTTAGTTTTTTATCATATAAAGTATACAGTGGGAGATGGACAAGTTTTCTTGGCGTGCTTAATTTGGTGTCGTGTGGTTATGGAAGACAGTGTGAGACATCAGAAGAGAGTGACTTTGGTCTTTGTTAGTTTTTTATCATATAAAGTATACAGTGGGAGATGGACAAGTTTTCTTGGCGTGCTTCACGGGTTATAAAATATGCGCTTATGGAGATGTATATGTATGTATGTATTATCTCATTGTGCATTCGAATTATTCGTTAGTAATAATCATTGTTAATTTTTTTTCGCAATCTCATTTACTCTCTATGCATAACTTTTATTTTGTACTTTTTCAGTTAGCTTCCAGCATATCGCGACATTAAAATGACAATCCATATATATATATAAACAATGACACATTTTCATTAAAACATCCTGGAACATCCAAATTCCTGGAGTAATTTCAGAGTCCCGTCCTTATTCAACGGAAGCTACACCCCAACTAACCAAAGATTCCCGAAAAAGTACCCATTCAGCGACGACCAAGATTCATCCCTTTTTCCTATCTTTCACTATGTCCCTTTCTTTTTCTTTTTATTTTTTATATATGGGATACAGGACAAGCCGAGAGACTTTACTGCGACGATTCCATGAAGAAAATCAGAGCAGGACTCCTCCCATATCTCCTCCACCACCACCACACTCCGCTTTTTTTTACTGCATTTGATATGTGACAATATAACCCATCCTATACATATTTTTTACGGAGTTTGCTGCTGCTGCTTTGTCCTTTTGCTAAAAACAGGATTCTCTCTCGTACAGATTCGCTAGTGCTGTGTCCTATGTCCCGTTCATATGCATCATCATGCTTGTTTTATAAAAAAATGTTTGGGATTGCGTTTTACATGTAAGATATATTTGGTCTTCTTCTTGTTCATCGTCATCCTCCTCCTGGTCGTCGTCGTGTCTTTCGTCGTGATATCTCGGGGAAAATATATACATATCCTAGTTTTCACAATGCCACACGAACACGTTAAAATGCTTAAGAGAGTGCGAGACTCTAAACTGACTCTGTATCTTGGGCACAAGCGACTCTGTGTGAATATTACAATATAAAAAAACTTATGTGTGTTCTGTCCCATGCTGTTGGGGATCCTGTGTGCGCTTTGCTCTTCTCTGCCACTCTGTATATGTGATATAAGAGACCCAAAAGCTTTTAGACCTGAAAAAATACAAATGCATAAGGATGATGATGAAAAAGCATCTCATCGTCAAATATACATGTATGCATGGGAGAAGCTTCTCTCTTTTGGAATACAGAGTGACTGTATTGAACAGAGTCACGAACGACACACACACACACAACACAAGACGAGAGAGAGGTTCGCTTGATCACATCTCTTCTTTTTGGGTCTTTTAGGGTTTTGTCGCAGCATAAAATGGTTGGGACTGAGTGAGAGACTCGTGTTTTTTGTCACAGCGGTGTACTTTTGTCAATTGTGTGATGATTGGGTGAATGTGTCGTGAGGAGGTGGAGTTACTTGAATGTGACAAAAATTTTAGTTGGATAGAAACAACAATGCTATAGTACAATTTTACGGTAAAAAAAAGTGTCGCGCAATAGCATGGGAGTTTATAGGCGTTTTTTATATTTTGTCAAAGAACGTGAATGTGTGTGAGGGTTGCTGGAACTTGTTGTCGCAAAACGCCCAGGTGTAATGGGTTTGGGGTGAATGTTGAATGCAATTTATAGAGCTGTGATTGTGAATGAATAAAAGTGTGTGGGATTGTGTGTGGTAGTTTGTCGCGATTTGTCCCTGTGTAAAATATAAAAGTGGATTGGATCTGGTTCGGAATTAGTTTTTTTGGGGGAATTAGAGAATTTTGGTGTTTCTGGAGAAGTCTTTTATGAAGGATATTTGTTAGAGTGGATTTGATTGTTTGTGATATTTTATAGTGTAAATTGAAGCGAATGACATAATATGACGTTTAAATTGTGACGAAGTTGGAGGTCATGGAGGAATTGTACGGGAAATTAATGAAATATAATGAACGTTATATGTTGGAATAAGGTGGGTGTAATATTCATAGTTTTATTAATTTTATGAGATGCTTATGAGGTTATATATTTACAGGGATTTGATTACATAATGAGTGGATACTTATTTAGCGATTTTGGAGAAATTAGCTGGAGATTGTTTGCGAATTTTGATATTTGGTTGTATAAGTTATCTGCGATTTGATGTTTTTATCTGATCGAATTGCGAATTTATATCATTGCGTCACGCATGATTTATGATGCATTGGACTCCTGAATATATGCTTAATTGCTCAGTGGATTGAAAATTGAGACAATCAAAGACAGATTTTTACTGGGTTTTTACTATTTTGTCATTTCATAGATTTGTTTGTAATTTTAGTTATCATTCAAATGTACAACATTTTGTATTTTCTATTCCTAACTCTTTCGCCATTTCCATAAAAAATAGGGTTCCATTTAAATCTTTCCAAAATGACTTTATTCAAATACTTATTTTTATTTTGTCACACTCCATATTGCTAATCGAACGTGTTTGTGAACGGTTTAAAGGTGTGGCACCATGTTCATATGTATATCATATTGCCACGACACAAATTAACAGACATGCAGAGCATAATCTGTATTTGCTCGTGAGTTTACATAATTATTGGATGCTAATTTTACGATTATATGATTCATTTATTTTTTGGGACAACTTCACGTACGTTATTTTTTAAATAACTAGTTGACGTAAGACGTTATACTATGGAAGCAGCGAAAGCAGATGCATACATTCATCTCATACACCACATTTTTGTATTTTTCTAAAATTGATGTTCACATAACCATCAAAATATACCATTTACATTTTTTATTCATTTAACCATCTAAACATACTATTGACATATATTTTACACTGTATCATCCAAATATACCCTTTTCGTACTTAAGACCATCAAAAAATACTCTACAACGAACTTTTTAGTTTGTACCATAAATATATCCCCCTTGAATTTTTTGGTGGTACAAAATATTCCCCATGGATATTTTTGTTGTTATGCGTAAAATTAGGGATAAAACGGTTTTTCGTGCCTAACGGTTTTGTGTATTAACCTGGTTTCATCTCAAAATATACCATGTACATATGTTTATGCATTCATTCATCCAAATATACCATTTGCGTACTTAAAAATATTTTTTTATGTTAGACCATCATAATATTCCCCTTAGAAATTTTGGTTACACAAAATATTCATCCTGAGAAAAAACGGGTTTTTTCGTTCCTAACGGTTTTGTTTATCGACTGATTATCCTGGATAACGAACTTAGCCTCCGCTTTATGGTGTTCTACCTGTATACCAAATTACATGTGCTTCGGTCAATTCGTTTTTGAGTTATCGTCATCACAGACACAAAGACATACGGACACACGTCAATGGTAATCACATAAAGCATCTTCAGCTTTGCTTTCGCTGCTTAATAATTCAACTACTTCAATGACACATCATCATACTTTCAACAATATTACATGTTTGCTCTCAATAATGTTAAATGTACTCTCCAGAGATATTTCACGAACTTGCTTCATCTCAAAATACTCCAAAAAATTGAAACGGAAATGGTACTTCAATGTGTGTGTGTACAATAACGTAAATTGGATAGATTGTTATATACGCAGCTGTGTGTACACAAGTGGAAGGACAAGTGACACAAACACAAATGTTTTTGGGGTGGAATAATGATTGTCGACCGGTGGTATGAAACAGACCTGTCTCTGTAAAAAAAAATTGTCAATTTTTCAACACCCCCACCTGTTTCATCATATATGATTAAACGATATAAAAAAATTGTCTCTTAAAATAATTTTTGATTAAAAGGTTTGATTAAAACTATCCATCTAATAAAAAAACTCGTAATAAAAAGAGACTCCCAATTGTCATATATTATTATGCATATATCACCATGCATTCATGTGTATAGGTATTTGAGCACATTATATACATTTTCGCAACAAGTATCAACCCTGGGCATAACATAATACGACAACGGAAGTAGCTCAAATTCAAGCAACCCTGTACGAAAGAGAGAAAGATCAGATAAGGTGACAACTAACTAGCAGTGTCCCAAAAAAAAGTCCCAAAAGTCAACAAAGCTTATGGGTGTTTTAAAACAATATGTTTTTTTTTACAACGACACAAACTTGTAACTTTTTTATTGTTATTACGCGATGGATAATAATAATGATTATAATCTCCCCGGAAAAAGGAGGTAATTGTACTGAGTTCTTTTGGTGCACATAATAAGCATTAATTTGTAAACCATATATATATATGGACGTAAAAGGAGTATATAGTGTCATATTTAAATAATGTGTGTGTCTCTTGTCAAACTTATTTAGAATTTTTTTGTTGGCTATTTCCTGGGAGTTTAGATAGATTATAAAAGTATTTAGGCATACATTTTAGGGGAAGTGTATATAAATGATAACAAATTATATGACATTTTACAATGCAATATATAAAGCGGATATGACAAGTTTTCACAAGTATGCATATATTGCACTATAATCCTTAAAAACTCTAAAAAAGAGTTTGCATCACAATTTCACCGGAAACTTTAATAAAAAACAATGATCACAATCTACATACAAAATGTTGGTTCATACAACTGTCCCAATTTTTATTAAAAATGCACTCAAAAGTGTATTGGTTAAATATATACTAGACAATGCGGCGGGCATTGACATTATAGTGACGATTTTGTATTTAGTTATGATATATGTATCATGCAGTGACTGGATGACTAATAATAAAACAACACAAGTCATCATTTAAATATCTGTAAAATATTGAAGAAAGTGATATGAAATGTTTGATGGGTGCATTGATATTTAAGAGATTTGCAAATATATATATATATGCAAAAGCCGGTGTGTAATAAAAAATGCATTGCGAAATGTACGAAAATAATATCTCATCTGTCAAAGTGTTATATTGATTTGAAAAGGTATTGGGTTTAGGTAGGCAGTTCGCTCGACTAAATGTAAGTTTAAGTTCTGATTAAATCCACGAGAATTATAGAAATCCAGACAGCAGCCTCAAAAAACAACGACGATCTGTCTTATGTGACAATGTTTTTTTATTGATATTTCCGTGTAAGATTTTTTTTCAGACGTTTATATGTAGATCTTCATGGCGAATCTTGATATATGAGTGTATAAAATTTTGCAGACTGCTCGTCGTCATCATCATCGGCCTCAAAAAACAATAATTTTACGTTTCACATTTATATACATCAATTTACATTTATTCTCTTTTGTCATCAAATAATATCCTGTCAATCAAAAAAAAACTCCTGTTCAGACACATATGTGCGTACTTTTTCGCAATATATATTGCAAATCTACATAATGATATACAGAGCGAGATATATTCCTAAAGCAAGGGGGGTTAAAGAAGATGCGAAATTCATTAATAAAAATTTTAGCATAGTCGCCAGACAGTCTGGTGAAATCTTTAAAATTATATCCAGTTTCTTTTTTAATCCATTTGTAAATTCTAATATACACGTGCATTTAAAACATTCGTGCTATTTATCGATTGATTGACATATGAACCTTATTTTTTATTTTCAGATGACAAGAACGACAACGATCGCAAAACAGTATTTTTAGAGAGTATTCGTTTTTTGGGATTTCGTGGAGCAACAACTCGGATTAAAATTTTGTGTGCACCAGAATTCGTTTATTAAAACCATGAATAAGTGACCGTTTTAATATTACATTGGAGAAACAGTATCAAAATGGATTTGGTAAGTTTCATGTTCTTTTTTGTCACATTTTTATATGTAAGTTTTTTGGTAGTAGTTAGTCACAAGTACGGTCGTATTGAAATATTCCGTGTTCCAGCGTCACCACCTCTTTTGACTCTTTTTTTCTCATAATGATACATGTTGACTTCTTTTTCCCAGAGAGTATTACCCACTTTGACTTGATTCCACTTTTTCTTAACCGTTCTCTCTTAACCCTTTTAGCGATTTCCCACATAGTAGGTATATGACCCTGTATATATATTTTGTCACGACATTTTACACTCACACACGTGGAAAAAATTAATACCTTTATGGACCTACGTATTATTATTACTGGACAAAAATACAGACGCATAATGACAAGGTGACTTTTTAAAATACCAGCCCGTGTATAAAATAGGCCGTGAGACATTTTTATTTTTTTATTCCAGTGTAAATGGGATTTTAATAGTTGACAATTATATGTTTGTGTGTGTATGACGTGTGATTGATTAGTGTCAAGTGGGGTTGGGATTGTTGTTGGAACTGGATATTTAGCTTAAAAGTGTATATTTAAATGTTTCATTTTTTATTTGTGTAGAAACTCAGGTGTAGCGCATCAGGTTGTGAGTGTCCGAATTTCGGGGCAGCTCCAGCTAAAGAGACTTTGAGGATTTGTGATGGGTGCTCACATTCTTGGATGACACATTGTAAGTTACAGATTTTTGATTTAAGAAAAAAATTTTTTTTTCTCATATAAAAGCGTATCAAAAGTTTCCTTTCATGTATACACAAAGTCGTTGAATTGTTTTTTTTTCTCCCACGATCTTTTAACATTTACATGTACGATATCTATACGGAATACACCACATATTTTTTGGCATGTTTGTGGATATCGTGACCTTCTAGTGTGTTTCTACGACAAAATTACTTTGGTCGCTCTGTCATATTTTATTTTTTCCTATATGCTTGCCAAAAGAGTTTTATAGCTTGGTTTGGTCTTGTGGTACATATAGTAGTGATATTTGATGAGTTCATAATACTAACTAATTCACAAGACTATTCGTAGCCATATCACGTGACAAATTATTGCATACCTTGTGTGTGTGGAGTGGAGGTAGGTTTGCGTTTATAACAGGAGTTACTTTATGTAGTACACGTTCGTCTGTCTGTCTGAGAAAAAAATATTTTAGAGAAACTAGTTCGAAATAACTATAGCATAGGGAGACAATTTTACGTGTTTGTTCGTATGATCGATTAAATAACCTTGACATATCAAAAACACAATAAACAGATATCTATGTCTAAAATTTTAATTTTCAAAAAAATAATAACGTTAACAGATTCCCAGCAACACTATAACTCCAGATTGCATATATACATTAAATTAATACACTATATAGCTTTCTTTGAATAAATTGAAGTTTTAGTATTACAAAAACAACATTCTGGATCTCGCTACTTCCATACGTATGTGTTTTTATATTGAAGTTATACTACTTGTCTGTCGTGTGTTTCATCATCACATATTATCTTTCCACTTTTCACACACACACAAGCAAATTTAGTTCCATTCAAGGACATCATATTAAACTATCCACATTACTATTTTTTAACAATAATAATTCTCATTTGTCCACCACCACCACCACACATGCACAAATTCGTATATATTATGACTCCTACACCTTCTACGACTCTCTTTTCATCATCGTAAAATCACAGGATGTATTCACATTAAAAGATATATTCACATCACTTAAAAATGAAAAGTTTTTTTTTGTCCATGCGCGATATAATAATATTTCGTAAAAAGTATTCCATCAAATTATTAGCATTCATAAAAGATTGGTCTAGTCTTTTTTTACTAAATTGTGGGAACCCAAATGTTCTTCTTGTGCGAATTGTCGTCATTATAACTCATATTAATGTAAATAACGATGAGCAGTTTATTTTAACGTGATGTCATGATTCACATCAAAATTAAACGTTTTTCTGTTATTCACATGTAAAGTAGTAAAGAATTTATTTTCATGGAGATTTTTTTACTAAATTGTGGGAACCCAAATGTTCTTCTTGTGCGAATTGTCGTCATTATAACTCATATTAATGTAAATAACGATGAGCAGTTTATTTTAACGTGATGTCATGTGATTCACATCAAAGTTAAACGTAATTCTGTTATTCACATATGTAAAGTAGTAAAGAATTTATTTTCATGGAGAAACAGAAGCGGAAATAGTGTTTTGTGTTTATTTTGCAAAATTGTCTAAAAAAAATTCACCAGAATGATATATCTATTTTAATGACATTCCATATAGAGAAAAGTCGTGTGAGAAAAAATCTGACATGGACATTATTATTAAAGAACGACATGAAAAACTCGTTGAAATCAAATTTCAAATTGCATTAAATATTATAATTTTTGCAACATTCTCATGTAATATATATACAAACATGATGATATGAAAATTTACAAATGAATATTAACTCAAAAAAATTTTAAAAAATTTGTAAATCCACAAACAGTACTGGAAAAGCTGCTCACATCCAGAGACGACGCCCTCTCGATATTCGACGTGTGTAGCTTAGCGTTATACGGAACACACGCCCTACCAATCCGTATAAAAATAGTGATGGAACGACTTCTCTCTACACTCCAACCTGAAGAAGTTGACAAGATACTAAGGTCATTTGGGTGGACACTGAGTGATCTTGCTCGGGGGTACATGGTTCAGGTATGGAATCATCTCTATATATGCACAGCTTTTGTACATTTTTAACCCGTTGCATCCTAACCTATGGGACAAATGTCTCAGGCTCCAGTTTTTTAAAA
The DNA here is from genome assembly GCA_027744375.1 of Orchesellides sinensis. NCBI lineage: Eukaryota > Metazoa > Arthropoda > Collembola > Entomobryomorpha > Orchesellidae > Orchesellides > Orchesellides sinensis. The sequence continues at coordinate 16,752 of JAHZNG010002666.1, forward strand.
ACATTTTTAAAGAAATTTACAAAAACGACCTGAAACTTTTTCAGTAGCTTAATTTTTTCGCCAAAATACACTAGATTCACGAAAAAAGTTTTAAAATTTTGAAAATTTACATTGAAAATATGGGGTATGCCAAATACTAGTAAGCCCGTATTTTGGAAGGGTGTCTCTGAAGCACACACTTGTATCAGCAAATATTAGTGTAAAAGATTGCCTGGGACAATCGTCCCATATATAGGATAGGTTTTTTACCGTACTTAAAACATGGGCAGGATGCATAGTGTTAATCGGCGGATAGAAATTTGCAAAAAGAAATTTGCACAAAAAATCCCAGCTTTATAAAACATATGTATGCTATTTCAAATTTACAGGACCCCCGAATAACCCCAAATTCAAACTCAACATCCTCCCCACCACCACCACCCCCACAACAACCTTTAATAATGCCCCCAACCTCCTCACTATTCCCAAACCTGCACAACAACAACATCCCAATCATGACCCGTTGGACTATAATCCCACGCGACGAAGAGCTCTTAATCCTCCAACAATTCTTAAGATTCCCAGCAACACGAACATTATCCTTTTCCCTCCTCCGCGACGAGTTCCCAATCAACCTAAACGGAATGAACTCAATTGGTAACAACGCTGCAGCATCAGTATCTCAATCATTAAATAACTCAGGTTCCCTCATCAGTCCTACGAATAGTGGGAGTGGTGTAAAGTTCAACGGATTATTCGGACTTGGTATGAATCTAGTACCACCAGGAATGCCAGGTATCAGTAATCTTCAACCACCACCACCACATCAAATGATGATGACACCACAGAGAGAGGTCATTAAACGGGAAGTTACAAGTCCTCCAGAATTAGAGCAACAGGAACGTAATAGTAATAATAATAAAAAATCACGGACTGTTAAGGAATCTGGTGGAGTATTGAATCTAAGTAATTCGAATGATAACAAATTCGTGAATAATAATAACAAACGGGTATGAGTCACATACACATAAGTCTGGTGTAGTTGATTTGAGTTGTAGTAACAACAACGACTCATCAAGATTACTCAAACCGTACAATCTCAGAGATAGTATTCCGACGAATCATAATAACCGTCACGACCTCACGAGTCCTAAACCAATTAAACTTGAGAATAATAGTAAAGATCATCACTCAAACGAATCTGGAAGAAAATCAAGAAGTCAACAACAAAAATTATCCTCATCATCCTCATCACATAAATTGAATAATAATTGGGGTGACAATAATACCTCCCATGTTAATAGATCTCCATCATCATCATCATCACATCATAATAATCATTCGTCACATAATCATTTACATCATCATGGACATCATATTCATGGATTACAAGTACCAACACAACAAAATTTGCAACCACCTCCACCCCCACCACCACCTCCCCCACCTGTGAATGTAGCGGCGGCTGTGGCTGCTTCAGCTGCTGCTGCTGTTAACGCTGCGGCTGTTACTGCTCAGCAACTTGTTAATCCTGTTACTGGTGAGAATATAAAAGGATTTTTTAGACCTTTATTTCTAATTTAATATATGAATACAAGGGAACGGTACTTGGTGATGGATGAGTTACTGAATGGAATGGGAAAGATGAGTACATACAAGATGTTTTGGTATCTTTGGAAAAATATGAAGGTTTTAGACAATACAGTCAGATTTTGGGTATAATTTTAGGATTTAAATTTTTGCATGCGGATTTATAATTTCAAAATGAATATTTTTTTAGATTCAATTTTCTACTTTTTTAAGCAGATTGGTCTTCATGTCATAATACAACGATATATATTACAACATATATCTGGAACTCCAATGATAATTCACACTACGTACTCCCCCCTTTACATCATCATCATAATTTTCATCATCATCATGGTGCTGGGCTATTTATGGGTGGCTTGATTTCTTCTCAGGTATATGCATTTTTGTGCTGTGGGACCTTTTGAATAAAATTTTTTCAAAAAATTATTAAATTTCTGGGTATTATTTTCTGATTGCAGTCCCCTACTAAACGATTATCATCATTATCACCACCAACCCCTTCAGCAGGAGCATGGGTTTTCTACAACATGTTCGTTGCTAGTGTGACCGCGATGGTGCGATAGTCAGGCTAAAATATTTGTACTTGGTTCCTTCTAACGATCCTTGGTTACTTAAACTGGAAAACCTGTGCCTAAATTCTAATTCAAGTCACATTAAGCAGTTCAAGTCAGATTCAAGTTCCTTGTAAACAGTCAATCTGTAAATCTAATATATATATACAAACCAAACATCACCAAGTACCGTTACCTCATATAAAAACACATTTATTAACCTAATAATTATTAAAATATTTTGTAAAAAAACCCTTATTATTATTATTATCCCTTTCTCTCAAAGGCCAATTCATCATTTCAACTTCTCTGAATCTCCGTTGTTACTCAATAATCCCATGTTGTATGGGCATCATGCTGCTGCTGCTGCTATGGCTGCTATTGGCAGGGGTGGGGGGACTAATATGTTTAGTAATGGGGGATTTAATGAGCGTGGAGGTGCTGGAGGTAGGGTTAGTGGTAGTAGGAAAGGGAGTAATGATGGAGGAGGGGGGAGTAATAGTAATGGAGGGGATAATAATAAGAAGTCGAGGGGGTGAGTATATATATTTGAAATAAATTATAAATTTTTATATATGCAATTTTTAATGACACCCCCATGGTAAATTAATTACAGCCCCCAGAGCATGAGCACCCATACAAGTGACTCTGAACAAGATTTCCCATCAGCAGCAGTACCACTCCAAATGATGATGACAAGTGATGACGATGAGGATGACTCGTACATGATCCACCAACCGAATAGTGACGATGATGAGGATGATGATGATGGGACTGGTATACATATTCCTGACCACATGATGATGATTATGCCAAATAAAAAACAAGGAAAAAATAATAAGCAAGGTGGAGGAGGAGGAAAACAGGATATTGATGATAGTGACTCGTTCAGCTCAACTAACGATGAGGTGATTGATAAGCAAATACTGTCGCCTGAAGAATCATCACATCGAATTACACTTGGGAATAGTAGTAATAGGAAAGAAGGGTCGAGGAAAAGGAAATTGACTAATCCTGTTAGGTTGCCAAGTGTTCCTGATGACTCGAACGATGAGTTTTGTTGTTATGATGATGGGACGGAGGTAAATAGTAATAATAAAACGGGGGATGGGAAAGATCATCATCATGGGAGGGGTGATCGAACATCTGAACATCCAAATTCACCTCCAATGTTGATGAGTTCAAATAGGAGTTTGAGTCGTACGCCTGAATTGGTTCCTGGTGAGGCTGAAGTAGAAGCGAATAATCATGACATTAAGGGGGATAACAATAAAATTGCTGGTGGTGCTGAAGGGGATGATGAGAATAAAGAGACGCGAGGGGGTGATCATGCAACAACTGTGGAGTACAATCTGAGGAAGAAGAGTAACGCGAGTATGGCAGAGTTTGAAGATTTAGAAGAGGAGGAGGAAGAGGAGGATGATGATGAACTCATGGCGGAGTATAGTACACGGTTGAGTGATGAAGAGTTGGGAGGTGGTGTNNNGAGGAGGAGGAAGAGGAGGATGATGATGAACTCATGGCGGAGTATAGTACACGGTTGAGTGATGAAGAGTTGGGAGGTGGTGTAGGTGGAGGAGCGTCTTCGCCGGATAATTCCAGTGAGTAAGCAAAGATATGAGTTTTTTTGTATTTGTGTTAGTGTATTTTTTTTTTGGGATGGGGGTTGCACCATGTACGCTTAATTGCAAATTTACACACGCTTTTTTTTTATTAAAAATTTGCAGCCTCGCCAATTCCAATCGACCGGGAGAATCCACGTCGTTGTCTGGCGTGCGCCAAAGTGTTCCAAAATCATTTTGGGGTCAAGGTTCACTACCAAAATGTGCATTTGAAGGTAATGGGGTAAATAAGTGCTTTTATTATTCACTATTTATATATTGGTTCTCGTGTGCACTTTAAATTTAAATTTTCAAGCACATGGTTGGGTGCAGAAATATTTGGGTACCCTGCAGCACAGTTTTAAAAGAAATTGATTAATTTGCAAAATATATTTCGATAAAATAACAAAAGGTACCCCACAGCAGCATTCTATTTATTGTACCCTCCAGCACAAAATTGCTTTACATACCTAATATTTAAAGTGCACCAGCAACCTATTTAAAAATTAATTGTGTAAGGTTATTGGTACCATAACTAATTTGTTTGTTTGTTACCATAACAGTTAATGCACAAGTGTACAGTGGACGGTTGTAACGCCTCTTTCCCATCAAAGCGATCTCGGGACAGGCACTCTGCCAATTTAAACTTACATAGGAAACTATTATCATACAACTAGTGACAATGATGAGGATGATGATAATAACCAAATTATCGATCACCAGTCAAGATTTCTTCATCCCAATTCTTCTCGTGTTTTATTAGACTTTGATAATGAAGTACAGCATGAGCAGCATGCTCGTAGTATCAGTATTAATCTATCGCGTGGTAATAACGGTAGTACAAGTAAAAGTAGTAGTATCGGAGTACCCGGCAGCATCAGCAATAATGATAGTATTAGGAATACGATTGGAGGTAGTGGTGGATTGGAACATCAGCAGATGAGTCCAGGTGGAGATAAAGGGAGTTTAATGGTGCAGAATTCTACGAATACTACTAATCAGCAGGTAATTAAAAACAATTCATGCAAAATTAGCTTTAAAATTATTCTTTCTGCTTTGGGGTAACTTTTAAATACATAAATTCACGCTTGGATATATGACTTTTTTCTTACAAGCTGCTGATGTGCATGATGATGCGGAATAATAAGAATATTAGTGGTGGTGGTGTTGGTGCTGATATGATGATACGTACATCTTCTCCCTTTGAACGTGTTGGTTATCCTACTTCTTTGATGTTAAGCAATAATAATAATAATAGTAGTACTAAACTTATGGATTCTTTGGCTTCCACACGAAACACTACTCCTCGTGTATCATCATCATCGTCAAATGCTTCATTTAGTAATATTAATCATCATCATAATTTTCATCATCATGGTGCTGGGCTATTTATGGGTGGCTTGATTTCTTCTCAGGTATATGCATTTTTGTGCTGTGTGGCCTTTTGGATGAAATTTTTAAAAAAATTATTAAATTTTTTGGTATTATTTTCTGATTTCAGTCCCCTACTAAACGATTATCATCATTATCACCACCAACCCCTTCAGCAGGAGCACGTACACGTACACCTACCCCTACAGCATCGAATATAAGTTCATTGTTTGGAGACACAATGACAAGTATGGGGATAAATCCATTTTTATTACCAAATAATTTCCCAGGGATGGATGTATCAGGATTTACTTCACAACAACAACAGAACGCAACAACGGCAGCATTTCAGTCACATATGTTTAGTAGTATGCTCAACCAACTGAATAGTTCGACGAATAATAGTAGCAGAAATGACACGGGGTTGTTTCCGTTTCATAACCTATTTCCATTTAACAACACTCCTGCTGCTGTAGGGGATGATAATTTACTCCAAAGGGGTGGTAATACTGGGAGTTTTGAGGTAATTTTAAATATTCAAATGTTATATATTTTTTAAAATAAATATTTGCATTGCATTAACTATTTATTGTTAATTTGTATAGTGCCCCTTCTGCCCAACGTCATCAAAAGAAACATACCCTTCAGCACTATCCTTATCAGCCCACATTGAATCAGCCCATAACAACATGAATCCTTCAAGTATTATTAACCAACAGCAGCAGCAACAACCAGCGTTTCTAGCTCCACTATTCCGTTCTATATTCAATTCAAATAATAATCCACGATCCTCAATTCAGCAGGACTCTAATAAAATCACGTCATCATCATCACCACCACCACCATCAAATATCTAAAAATGATCCAATTTTTTTTTCGTTATGTACTTCTTGTATAAACATTTGATAACATAAATTATTATCAATTGCATTTATGTACAGCACAGGCATTTGTATTTATAAATAAAAAATACACTTTTTTTGGCAATACGCTTTTTATTATTATTTTTGACTGAGATAGGGTTAATTGTTAATGTAAACGAATCTTATTACTTGTTTTGTTGTTTTATTTGTTAATTTTGATTAACTTATATTTGTAATTTGTAAATATAACTTATTATAGTGTAATATTTAAGGAAACACGAAATAGACTCAAGAAAATCTTTAGAAATCGT
>JAHZNG010002667.1:0-11657 GCA_027744375.1 Orchesellides sinensis
TCTCTAAACCATGACGAAAGGTCTGGTCAAGTAATACAGGGTGTATCTACGATAATCATGCAAAATTCTAATCACCACCAACACAACATTCATCTCCAAAATCAATTCCAACAACAGCAGCAGCAGAATCTTAGCCCTCAAACTCATTCACATAATTTGCAGTCTCCACCTCCTTCTCAAGAGATGCATCACGACCAGCAACCACAGCATTTTTATCAGCAAGGTCACTTGCTCCAGCAATCCGAGATGAGAGGAGTAAAGCTGGAACCTGACTCCATGGTTCATTCACAGCAATCCACTCAGCATTTAGATAATTTTATGCTGATCCACGAAAATGCAGTTTATCCCGACAATAATGAAAGTCTGCAGCAGCCACCGCCCCCAACAATGGTCTCCTATAGTCAGCAACAAGATAGCCATTTGCATCACCACCAACAACAACGTCAACAAATCATTTGTGACAATCAGCAACAGCAGCAGCAACATCATCAGTCTGCTGTCCAGCATATTAGCGTAGTTACGCCTGGAAGTGATATTAAGTATACTATTCCAACTGCAGTAATGCAGATGCAGGGTAAAGATCAAGGTGGGGTTGACCAGGGTCAAGGTCAGCACCTTATCCAATTTTCTGGTCATAATTCGCTCATTGCTCTCCCTCAGCATTCTGGCGATGCTGCTGGAGGAGGAAGTGGAAATAATAGTAATGGTGCTGCTGGTGTACCAAATAGTTTTCAATTTCTTGATGTTCCGACTGCTCTCAAGAGTTTGCCGGGCACGTCAGACGTAAAGACAACATTTACCAATAGCATTGGTCCATTAGGTACCACATCCAATAATACTACAACAGTTGTTGTTACCAACAATGCCTCCACATCTTCCATTACGACTACGCCTTCAACAATAACGACTACTTCCAAAGCTTCCGGAAACAAGGGACGGTCTAAGAATACTAACTCAGCAGCTAATAAGAACGCTCAACAAACCGAAACTCCAAAAATTCCTTGCGATTTGTGTAAAAAGAAATTTAAAAATCCCAAAATGGCTATGAATCATTATAAACGAGTTCACCAAAAAGAAGCAAGATTTGTTTGTGAGATTTGTGGAGCAGTTTTCTCTTATAGGTGAGTTTTTTACATGCTAAGATAAGGAATTCAAAGAAATCTGTATGTCTCAAATACATTTACATACATACATGAATGTTCGGTAGCCGTATGATGTGTCATTCCTCCCTTTATACATTAAACTCAATTGGCATTTTGTGGTAAATCTTAAAATATGCAGTTTGTGGAATCTAAAAATGTGTCAATATTTATAATGACGCACGGAGCGTGATTGTAATACATATCCGCTGCTGTGCACTGGCAAAATATTCAAACTAGATGCTCAACAAATTCATATTGATTCGAAATGGATAGAGAAAGGTGACAGAGTACGAGTTGTAGGAGAAATATTTGCATATTTATGGATTGATTTGGAGATGAATGTTGTGTTGGTGGTGATTAGAATTTTGCATGATTATCGTAGATACACCCTGTATTACTTGACCAGACCTTTCGTCATGGTTTAGAGAAGTAACACTCTTAACATCACCACCACCACTGATATTATTATTATTATTACTCGGGCTACCACCTCTGATGATACTGTTACTGGTAACAAAAGCTGTGTTATTATTGCTACTACTTATATTACTGTTTATTACACTAGTTGTAGTATTATGGTGAGCAGTTGAGCCTCCAGTATGGCTGTCATTCAAACATTGAGCACAAAGTCGTGGACCCTCAAGAGAGTGTTGAGTGGGAGTGGGGAATTGGGTAATGTGCGTGAAGATGTCCCCCAACTTGATTGTCTCAAACTCTCCGTTGCGATACTCTGCTTTCCCACAATTTTCACATGTGAAGCTGTCAGGACAAGTTTCTTCCTCTTTGATTCTCCGGATATTATCGTTATTAATATTTCCGGTGCCACCATCCATATCGCTGAGCATTCTAATATTGATATCAGTTTTAGTCGCGCTTCCGTTATTACTCTTGATGATATTGCTTTCAGAAAGTCTTTCAGTAGTGCTATTTTCTTCGGGACACTGCTCATGAGGAGAGTGGAGTTTGTCAAAACCGGTGACAATGGCGTTGCTGGCGTCGTCAACGGTGTCCTTGTTACAACTACCTCCCCTGGCAATGCTATTACTGTACTCATGATAAAACTTCCCGTCTGTTGTGTCATGTTCCAATATGTTCATTTTCCACTTTCCGTGGGCCTGATAATTTCCTATATTGAGTTTTTAATCAGATTTCAATATCGTACAAATCCCAATGGCTGACTAATTGCTTAATCTCGTCTACAGTCGTATCATGCTTGGTAAAACAGCACAAGAGGAAGCAGAAATTAATGTTCGAAGCAAAAACGCTTGTAAACTCATAAGTTGTACCCTAGTAATCCTTTAAAATCGTTAAAATTTACGGATATTATTACATGCGTAATAAGAGCTTTATTCTTTCACACTAGACTCACACTATAGATAATATATTAACGTATTTTTAAAAACGTTTGAAAGTATACATACGCAAACATGAGGCAAGCCAGACATGCAAGAAAACTAGTGCTCTCTTTTTAACAAAAGGCTTTTTTATCATTTAATGGCTCGTCGCAGGTGACACTGCAACTTTTTCTATATAAGAAATTCTCTACGAATGACGTAGTAGCCAACAGCACTGCATAACAATCAGCACTTTAAAAACTTTCAAAGTATATAGCCTCCTTTTCCCTCACAGGAGTATTTCAAAAAACTAGAAATATTACAATTCACTACTTCATATCCTCTACAAAGACAAAAAATCCATACAAAAGTTAGTTTTATTGCTAGTTCAAGTTCCATATCATCTCATATCTCATCACACTTAAAAAACATGCATTTCACCTAAATGCTACGTAAGAAACCAATGCAAGCCTTGTTAAAAAATCAGACGAGACGACTGAAGGTAAATGAATTCACACAAGAGGAAAAATATAACAATCACCACGAGGACTACGTAGTACGTTCTAATGTTCACCCTGAACAGTAACAGACTGAGGTCAAGCAATACAACAATGTCAATGTATATAAAAAATTATCTATATGTGAGTTTTTAGCATTTAGCATTAATTATTGGTATCATTCATTATGCATGCTTGTCTGTATGGCTTGCATTCACAGCACACATTAATCACTAAATTATTGTCTAGAGAGGGCAATAAGATAAATTACATTTATATTTTAAGCTATGCATAGCACATGCACAGAAACCAATTCACTGATTATCCCGATCTAAATATAATTATAAAGATCCACTTACTGAGGAATTTATTATTGTTATTGTTATTTTATAATTTCCTTAATATTGCGAATCACACTTCTTAACACTATCATCTCCGTAAACCAATCTCATGAAATTTGCTGTTTTTTAATCTCTAAAGATAACTTGAATAATTGTGATCATATCCTGCATATGAGCTTCATTCTCACAGGAAATCAATAAAATTTTTAAACAGATTAACACCCTGTTTATCGTGTAATAGCCATATTATAACGGTTTCTCCATTCTCGTTTTTCTTATCACCTTTTCACCAACTCTTTTTGGACTCTTCTGGACTGGACCACAGACAAAAATGACCAGTTAAGAAGAACTAGATACTTTGCATGATCTTGTTCTTTTTCACAGGGCAATTATTCTTAATGCAAAAAGGCATACACCTTTACTCATATAAAAAAAATTGTTAAGATCACGACGACCACGTTTTGTGTTCACTAGTAAAATAGAAAAGGAGTCACTGGGTAGTCTGTGTGTTCAATTTTTATGACAGCAGCACCATTCCACATTGTTATTATACAACAAGTAAAAGAAGACTGATTTTACTATTGCATCTGCATCTTTACAACTACACGAGCGTCTGAAAAGTAAGATTTTTCTTATGTATATGGCAATACATATGTACATATGTATGTATAACGTAGTATCTACGCATACAATGTTTTTCGTACACACACTTTGTATCAAGTAGAAAATGAGCAAGTTTTATTAAAAGTTGCGTGAACTTGTATATAAAGAGATAACTGAAACTTCTTAAGTGGTAATAGCCTTGACTTTATGTCTTAGCTTTTCTTCAATTTTTTTGGAAGAGCGTTCCGTCTCCGTTCCCTTGTGTCAAACACTACAATATTTGTGTATGCAAAGGTTAACGATTAGGAGCAATGTTCATTTCATGGATTATAAAAATGGGAAGACCTTTTTTCTGTTGTTGTTTAAAACTTTTTTGGGGCAGTTTTTATTGTCCCTATCCAACACAAAACTAGCATTCACTGATCCTTCTCTGAATCTTGTGCACAATATATTATGTAAATGCATACTAAACAAGTAAGTACAAAGTTGTATAAAGTATATGGTAAGTAAGACTTGCTATTCATTAATAATATATGTACATGAATATTTTCCACGAAAAGAAAAAAAATACTCTCTTATTTGTCCCTTATTATTATTCACAACAAAAACTCTTCTTAAGGCCACGGAAAATAGAGAGAAGCAAGTTATTTACAATTTTTACAACAACACACACCGAAGTATAAAAAAATCTTTTTTGCTTTTAAGTACAAGTGAGCCCTATCCACACCATGTCCATGCATGGAATAATCCTCTTGTTCAATTCGTTCGGATAGAGTCCAACAAAATATACCAAGAGCAGAAGTTAGCTTAAGCCACCTACATGGGATATTACCTTTAATATTATTTCCCTATGTTTGTGTTCTTCTTCTAAAATATTATGTTTACAGCAGCAGAATAGAGTCATAAGCTGAGCTACTAATACTAGCAGTAAAGTCTGCCCTAGTTGCTTACAACGTATTTTTTTACTCTCTGTTCTGCTAAAAAACTACAAGTGCCATAGTTGTAGTAGTAGTAGTGCTCTCTGTGTGTGAGCTCTTTCTGTTGACGATCCTGACGGCGCTGTTGTTGATGAGGATGATGATGATGATGACGATGACGCAGAGAAATAAGAAAAAAGGACTTTTTTGCTCCGTTTTATATCAGAAAATGCCACCAAGAAGGCTAGTTTTATAAGCCATGCATTCTCATCCACATTTTTCGTCTTTGCGTCTGTATCAATTTTCTCTTCTCCAGCAAAAGTAGGGATATAGCTTCCTTACATTCGTGCCATTCTAAATAATGATGATAACCATGATGATGTGTGCTGTTGTTGACGTTCTCAGCATGAATGCGCCTCATATATAAACTTACAAAGAAGAGTAGCGCAAAAATGCATGAAGACAGAGCACACCTTCCATTATGTTGTGTCTTTATAACATAGTATATGCCGTAGCGGTAATACTGTGTTATAAATTGATGGAGAATCCTTGAAGAAAAATGTTTTTCAAGTAAAAAGCCAAAGAACTTGACAAAAAGGTAATATACCTGTACTATGCTTTTATGCATGAATGTGACACATTGTAAATCTATAGACGCACATTGTAGTGCTCTTCAGATTCTACTATGTCTTCCAAAATTTTGTACAATATATGCATATTTTTTTACAGATTTACTACTCTCCATATAGCTTTTTGTTCACATAAGGACGCATTCTGTTTTTTCAGGAGGCAGCATGGAAATGAGATCCCACACCGTTGCTGTTTTGAAGTTAACATTGTGCAGTGGAGAAAAGTACGCAAACAACAATCCAAAAAGTACTCTCTACTCCGAAAAAATGCCTCGTGTACAGAAAGAGTGAGGATGAGGAAGATGCATGTAGAAGACACTTTGTCCTTCTCTTACAATCCTTCCTTGTTTCACAAGAACGAGAACGTAGTCGAGAAGAAGAACGAGGCAAAAAAGTCCCTTCTGTACAAAGATGGTACACTATCGGATTATCAGTAATATTACTACTTGGAAAGCGGTAGTAGTAAAAAAGGGAACAAAAAACTGAAAATACACTAGCTCTTAGCTCTTTACAAGAGCATGCTTTTTCATCTCAGAACTTGGTTTGGTATATCTACATATGTCCATGCGTTCGTAAACGTGGAATTATACATAAAGAAGTAAGAGGCTTATCACGAGGATTAAGCTAAGAGATAGGAGGACCAACTACGAAAATGCAACTTGTCTGTTTCTTTCATATCCTACGTTTTTTGCTTTTCATACATTTACACTCAGAGGGAGAGAGAGATTATCGTATTTTCCAACAACGTGCAAGAATGTGCGAGAGAGTATGTATCCTTCCTTTATACATTTGGAAAAGGAAGGACTGCAGACAGAGGAGGAGAGAGAGTTCACCTTAACCTCGCAATACTACTTGTTCATCAAGATGTATGTATGCATGTGATAAATATGATACGTATTCTATGTAATGTAAGAATGATGATACGGATGGATAGTAAACAAGAGTCTTTGTATATAGACTATCTGTAGAGATCTGCATAGTATTGCTAGTAATAAGCAAGTGTCCGTATATTCCATTCAGATTTGGCATTCTATATATAATTTTATCCTGAAGCATAAATAATATATATACTGAGGATCAAAATCCTTACTGCATCTGCGCCTTAATGTTGTTTGTGAAGATGTAACGAGCGCTTTTCCTAGCGGACAAAAACATGTGCGTAGCATATTGACAAAGACACGCGGTTGGTTACGTTATCATATTTAATGGCTTGGGAAATGGTTTTATGATGACGATGGCAGTTTTTTCGTTCAATGGAAGATTTGCGTTTAGCATAATGGGCTATGTGGCGAGACAACATTTTTCGGATGAGGAATAAGATTTGATAAGTAAATTGACATAGAAAATTGTTGAATTCCTTGAAAATTTTCCCAACGAGACAATTTACATTTTTCTTACTGGTCAAAGAAGTTTTTACAGTGTAGTCACAACTGTCTAAAAAGCCAGTTTTCACCAGAATCACCACCAGTCATACAATTCCATCCCAAGTACGTCATCCTGTGTCATGCACGACATGATTCATGATGAACTCTTTTCTTGCAACAAGATAATTATTCAATTTCATGATTCAAACGTGTGTGCTCGCAAGTGTAAAAAATTTGAAACCTTTTTTTCGGTTTATAAAAATAATGATATCTAAAAAGGTGGGTGGTGGAAGGGCTCCCTCAAATCTCATTTTAAGCAGGGGAGCACATCATTAAAATTAACTCCTCCTATTTTGTGACTGCACATCATGACTACATATTGACCATACCTGTTCCCATTTTATATTAAGTTACTTTCTTCTACATGGCCGACTTTTACATTATTTTAGCTGTAATATATTTAAAGCAAGTACCATTTCTGCATTTTCGTCTGTCTGCTTTCTATCATAATCATTTGCACACGAGGAACAAAGATCAAGCCTTAAAAATCACATAGGTAATAATAATTCCAATCATATAACACACATAGCATGTTTCTCTGATGAGGTTGGCTAGCTCAGCCTTATAATTTTCATTACTTTTAATATAACACAGTATCAGGATTGCATCAGTTAAAAAATTTTTCTCAATGGTCGTCGTTTCCTTTTGCACTTAAAGCTAATAAAAAAGTGGTTTATATACACGTAACCAGTTTTAGGGCAAGGAAGCCCTTGCTGACCAGATTACATTGAACTCTCGAGCACGTACACGCACTCCACAGCAAAACCTCTAACATTACCAGTCTTTTCGCTTATCAAACATGCCAGCCAGAAGACACACATTTATATTTTTCCATAGTATGCAGATAACATGAATTGCGCATGTGTACACATTTTAGACAACATTTACATTGTGCGTTCAAGAGGGACGCACAGTTGTAACATAAATCGTTTCCGAAATGAGTAAAGCCATGTTTGTGGAAAAAAATTAACAAGACTTTGATCAGCGTGGAAATGTTTTCTGTGCCAAGTCAACAGGTAAGCAGAGAAAAATATTTGCTTTTCTTCCTTCCCCCTCCTCTGCTGTTGACTGTGAATACACAAGGCATATTATGAAGAGAAAAGGTTCATCATGCTGCTAAATTTAATCTACATACACAAAAATCACATCGCATGATCTGGCATGTTTTCACAAACAACTGCGTAGCTTGTGTGTTTTATAGTAATACTGAATGTATTTATTTATGCAGCGTTACATTATACATACATATATTGTCAAACTACGCCACTTCTTCCCCCTCTCCCCCACCCAGGACTATGGCCGAAGAGTGATTGAGGAAAATTCATGGAGCAGTTAAGGATGTTGGGTTGTCATTTTTTAAAAACGTCGCGTGGATGATACTTTGCCCCACGAGGAGCAAAAAAGTGAAGCTGTCACGTAACCAAATACATAATCTGTAGCTGAAACGGTAAGGCATATCATATGATATGTATTGTGTTTACAATGATGACCAGAAACTAAAAGCATGTTATACAAAATATATAAGGATATATTTTGTATTATGTGCATTGGTATGTGTGCATAAGAAACGTTTATAAGTGATTTTATGATAAAGCAGCTGAGAAAACTAGTCATGCCATGACACGCCATACAACGCCGTAGCCGAGATTGCTTGCCCGTCCGTGGCCGTGGCGTAGTAAGGGGATTGGAATACAAAAATATTTATAAGAGTATAACCTCATCTTACTTTTTATAGTCACATCATCAACTATGCACAACGCATCTTCATACATAAATTAGGGTTACGTTACGTGAATCAGTCATGGCATTTGCTTGTGCTGGCTTGGCATGCAGACTTACACTTACTGGTTGGCTGGTTATCTCGTTGAAAAAACAACTATGAATGAATGAATGAATGAAAATATAGGAAAGAAACGCCACACGAGAGAGGTGGATTGAACTTGTCTGATAATAACTATTACGCGCATACCTGAGGAATTTTTAACCTCGTGGGAATCAGTACGCGTAGTACACACACATCTACTAAGCACGCTATTTTTTCTATGAACCGATAATATAGCGCTCCACATCACTTTTAAAACAAGAACACACATTCTTTGTTGTTTTTTATATACTCATTATTATTATTATATTTTTGATTCATTTTAAATTTGATTTACTATTTCTCGGCAAATGAATTTATTTGTTGCTGACTGAGAGCGAGCAAAAAAATATAACATTATGTTTGATTACCTATATATAATATTGTATGCATCTTGTGCTGTATAGCAGTAAAGGGTAGCATCCCGAAAGATGCAATCACAATTATGAATGAAGTCTGGGGTGAAACAGAGTGTGCAAAAGAAATGAGAAAAGCCAAAGGGAGAAAGAAGAGAGGAAACCATAAAAATGATACCCGAAAGATGCTATCACAATTATGAATGAAGTCTGGGGTGAAACAGAGTGTGCAAAAGAAATGAGAAAAGCCAAAGGGAGAAAGAAGAGAGGAAACCATAAAAATGATTCACAGTTCTAATTAATGAATGAATCATATTTTTATTAGTCTTTTGAGGAAATAAGTTTTTACTACCATCACCACACCGCTCACCACCGAAGAAACGGACTTTTATTATTGTAATCATGATTTGAGAATGATGGTGATTGGTGATATAGCAATGATGAGGGAGGAAGGGGAATTAACACCACTTTACTTGATTTTCTTTGAATGCTGTAAAATGGGATGTGACTTGCCGTGCCTAAATTAAGTAGAAACTAGTAATGCCGCTGTTGTGCTACTATACAGCACAGTCTAAGACTTTGCGGTCAACATAAGTATTGTAAAACATCATTATAAATTGCGATTCGCATATCGTATCCACTAATCCACTCACCTATGCTAACATTTCATTCACTGCCAAAAAAATTACTCTGTGCCTTGCACGTGTGTACGACTTGACGAAAAGTGAGTGGAGTGCACTTTATAAGTAGTGAGGAATATGCCGAAGGGCAACATTTCGGATAACCTCTAAGATTCCACTGAGCTCATGTGGAAAAGTACTGAATGCCATTAACCGGAATAGATTTTCTGTGTAATGCATCTCTCAATATTTTCTACTGACTTTTGTGATTACTTTAAAACTAAGTACGCCAAATCTATCTAGTTTGATAAACGGACAGAACGCTCATTTTTTGTTATTTTACTGACATGATGGACACAAACTAAATTGTAAAAGACAGTTTCGCTTGCGTTGTTTACATGTTTACTACATTACTTTAACCATTAGTCTTCAGTTGGATTTTTATAGTAGACTATTTTTTATGTGTGCGATGCGAGTTCAAGAAAAGTAAACATAACTATTTGTTAGTAATTTTACTTATCTGTTGTCTGTGAGCCGTTTTATAAAAATTGATGATCCCTTACTGCACAGTTATTTTTGGCGGCTGAGGTCAAAAATATTTATTAAAACTTGCCGTAATATCTCATATTGTAAAGACTAAGGAAAAATTTGTAATTTTCCTTGGTATACTTTTGGGACAAAAAAAATTCTTATAAATGCAAAGTATTTTATAATCTTTTATTATTCCGATGCGAATTTGATATTATGTGATAAGAGATCAAATGACTGGCAGGCACTTCTTGCGTAATATTTTTTCGGAAACATATCATCATTATCATCCATAATAGTAAAAATGAGATTTTGTATCGTTCGTGTCTCTCGTAATGTTTGCATACATACATACATAATGTAAGCATACTACCGACAATAAGGCTCCAATGTTTCCCACAACGTTCTAAATCTATTCTGCACTGTATAATATATATTTTCATTTTTATAAATAATGATGGCATCTCGCTAATATTTTATTAATGCGTAGTGAAAAAATAAATAAAGTACACATCCACCTCGACATTCGTATTTATGAGAATAGGTGTCTGGTTTCTCACTAGTCTGTCTGGAATACATAAAAATTTAATCAAGCCGGACGAACAGACTTACTTTCAATATTGATAAATGTGCATAAGTTATATTTACTCATGCATAACTTTCTGCTTTGCTGTTGTCTCAGACGTATTATTTAATCAGAGCATTTGCTTTCTGTTTTGCCACCACCAATAATAGATCTTATCAGAGAAGAGTCCATGTAAGCCAATATAAGGTCGTGGTAACGACATGACATAGCATTATGGACACCCAACAGATACAATGATAACAAAACAAGTATAAGATGCTCCCTTTCTGCAATATCATATATTATTATCAGTATAGCTTATTGTTAGGTGCCTTTACTCAGTAGTTAATAAATAAAAATCAAACAATTCAATGAAATATATACATACGTGTATTTTGCTTGAAGCGTAAGCCGTTGGAGACCAATCAGAATAAGGTGTATTGCTATATATGAACATTATAAATATACGGAGGTATCAATATATAAAGTATGCATATAATTTCTCTAACATACCTATTATTATTGCTATTTGTATATTAGTATCATTTAAGCATATAAAACAATTAATTTGATCATGGCATTGATAAAAAAGATATACGTTTGTTCTTACAGCGGAATAGTTCGAACGCATTTTCAAGTAAACGAACTACTAAAATCCCAGACGGGAACAACAAACGCTACATATATGTATTTAAAAAACATGGTAGTGATGATTACAAGAGAAATGAGCATTCATTGACGTTCTGCCGCTGTCTGACTCAAAACTGGCTGGCTTGTTTCCTTCTTTGTAAAGAAGAAGAGAGCAAGAAAGCAGAAAAATAATTTTTGTATAACTATAAT
>JAHZNG010002668.1:0-11152 GCA_027744375.1 Orchesellides sinensis
TGAGTGTGCCATTTTTCCGTTTGAGAGCAACATTGTTTTCATTCAAGACGGTCTATAGTAATTTTGTCAGTTCATTGGATTTTGCTGTATATTTTATGCATATTTTTAAATGTTCATTTTGCATTCTACCCTGTTATTCTTTCTCCACCTCAGAAGAGGCAAAGGTGTGCCAGTAGCTTTACAGCTTAACACCTCTTCAGTTTTGTTTAATGTCAAGTGAATTTTTTCCGAACTATCGTCATCAAACTGTGGAGGTACTGATTCTACAATTATCGAAATTGAGTCAAAATCAGTACAATAATTTTCATGTATTTAATCCTTGCAGACAATGGTGGTAAAGGAAATCTAAAAACCTTACCTCGAACATCTAATTGATAAGTCTTATTTATCCATTCCGTGCTGTTCCATACCGGGGCAAAACACAATATTTCTGTCATATTGCTATTAATGGGCAATCGTAAGGTTTGAAACGTGGAACCAGCCCTATCTTGTTCATAAAGTCCAGAATCTGTAGATCCCACATTGACATTTCATGGTTTTATTTTCTGTATTTAGATTTAAGAAACAATAACTAGACTATACTTTACCCATATCTAAAAAGTTCAAAGATCCATTTTTAGAACGGATTGCCCACTTGACACCCTCGGCAAAGTAGAAGTAGGAAGTTTCACAGTTCAATGTAACGTTTTGCTTGTCGTAAATTGGCTTTCTAGTATTTAAACTCATGGCGATCAACGTGTCTGGCCGTATTTCATTCCAGTCAAAATCTGCGTACGTACAGAATAGTACTTTGTAAAGCCAATAAATCACGGGTTTTCATCATATGTACATGAGTATGTACGTCTAACTTACAAAGATTGAAATTGTTGCTTTTGTTTGGCTGCAAATCAGTGTAAAAAGATCTCACAATGTCGATTCCATCTCCTTTACACCTTACCATTCCTGAATCACGTTCGTAAACCTTTTCGGCCGCACAGTTCCCAGTTTTATAAGGAAGACCATTGTTTCCATTCTACAATAAATTGCACAGTAAAGAGGTATCACAATTACTTGAACCCAGTGTGTGTATGGTATTTAGTTTTTTGGTAATTTGCTAATTTTCTCACTTTGAACAATCGAAATTGTCGCATTTTACAGCTTACGGGATCAAAGCAAAATATTGCTTGTATGGAAGGGGCCTTTGAACTATTAGAGCAGCAAATGATTTTTTGTTCTTTCTTGCTGTAACGGAACGAAGCAGTTCCAACCATAGAATTATTAAAAACTCGAGGCAAGCATGTTTCTGAGTTATAAACACAAAACAAACCAATTTTTTAAAAAAATGTTAACGTGGTTTTAATATATTTACGTATTCTATTTTGCAAAAATTACCGTTTCGGACATTGAAATATGCGGGAAAACTATCATCATCACTCATTGCACATTTGTATTTTCCTAATGTCTCAATTGTTAGTATTGATCTGAAAAATATTAATGGTAAATCCAATTTTCGGATCGTATTTTAAGAATGAGCCTTCTTCAATCAGCTTGTAATTTTCATTCTGCCAATTAATACAAAAATGCATCTAACACTCATCTTATTAAGTAACATGATACAAAGAAACAAGTTAAAAAGAAAGTATGTCTTACACATTTTGCTTCAAGATAAAGCTTAGGTTTCGCATTTGGATCTGCCACTCTGCACGGCAGCACCACCGTCTTATCCGGTTTTATACAAACGTCTTCGGTCCTATCCTGTGGTATTAATGGTGATGCTGACTCACCTACAGAAATTTCCATGTTTGTGTGTAAGTAAACCTTGTCGGACGGCTTAAGATAAGGTTCAATTGGGTCTTACCTTGCCAATAAATATATATTGTTTTCTGAATATCGTCATATTCTGTACTTGAGCAGGTATATTGTCCAGTGACAGCATTAGTGTCCCCATAAAGTTGTAATTGGGAAGTGTATGAGTTTGTCAATGGGTTGTAGACATCTTTGGCATTTCTGAANTATGAGTTTGTCAATGGGTTGTAGACATCTTTGGCATTTCTGAACATGCGTATTCTCACGCTGTAAACATTTTCCAGTGCGTCCTGAAAAACAATTACGCACATAGGTAGGGGTTTTCTGAAATTGGTTAAGTTTTATACAACTACTACTTTCGTTCATCCTTTTATTTTACATCTTGTCTTACTTCAGCATTTAAAAAATTCCATTTAATCGGGTATGACGCGTTGCAGTCTATCGTCATTGAAAGAATCGGCTGGTTAACGATGTAAGTTTGGCCATTTTCTGTAATCGTCATTGATCCTTCCGGCATTTTTTCCAAGTCGTTTTCCCATATATGATGATCCTCTTCATCTTGCATAGCAAACTCGGAAACCCCGATTTTTGGGTATTGTCGTGGTCTCCATCCTTCCACTTTTTCAATAAATATAATACCACAGACAAAGATGTAGTAAAGCCTATTTAAAACTTGCTTACACATAATTATAAAGTACAACAACGCAACGTAGACCTGCTTTTAAAGAACCTAAAACCTAATAAACGAAGGTAAAAATTACAGGCAGCTAATAATGTAATAATAAAGTATCTAGGTTTACTGCTGCAGTCAAAATCGCGAATATGCGTTCCATCAAATGTTATACCTCTTTAAGATTTGTATAGTCATTGATCCTTCCGGCATTTTTTCCAAGTCGTTTTCCCATATTTGATGATCCTCTTCATCTTGCATGGCAAACTCGGAAACCCCGATTTTTGGGTATTGTCGTGGTCTCCATCCTTCCACTTTTTCAGTAAATATAATACCACAGACAAAGATGTAGTAAAGCCTATTTAAAACTTGCTTACACATAATTATAAAGTACAACTTAACACAACGTAGACCTGGTTTTAAAGAACCTAAGACCTAATAAACGAAGGTAAAAAATTACAGGCAGCTAATAATGTAATAATAAAGTATCTAGGTTTACTGCTGCAGTCAAAATCGCGAATATGCGTTCCATCAAATGTTATACCTCTTTAATGATTTATGCCAGAGACCGTAAAATTCCATTTTTACTTATTTCCGTATATAAGTATATACATTGCTTAGTTCATGACTCCATTTTTTTGCTGCAGCGTATCGTTTTGGAATTGAAGGAAAATAGCGAGCCGAGGAATCAAATCTATTTTGTCGTACCAATCCTGTCAATTGCCACACTTATTATTTTTGCTCTGCCAGGGCTTAATAACCAAGAGCATGAATTTGATGTTGGATGTAGATGTAAAAAGGTATCGAAAAAATGCAAATGCTTTATGACTATACAAATCTAACAAACAACTAACCTAGACAAAGGCTCCCAAATGTAAAGTAAACTACTAACTGTAGAATACATGACTATAAATTGTGAGTACCATATGGAAGTATATCCGTTTTCTAGTGCATGGCATTTGTATGCATGTTGGTCATTCTAAATGATGGGTCTCTAGTTATCTCTTATTGAAAGAACAGGAAGCCAGGGTGTGTAACTGTGGACAGCGAAAAAGTATGGACTACAGGTGCGTGACACTAATTTTCTAGTTTTTCTGTGGGTGGAAGTGGTCTAATGCGACATAGGGCACAATATAAACAGTTATTGTATTCGACTGCACACTTACGTAGTTATCGTGAAAAAGTGTTCATATATATGTTATAAAGTTCTGATAGCGATGGCACAATAAATATGTATATACCAACGATTTTTTATGTTTGAAAAGTACGTTTAATCAAAGTTCAATTATAAAGAAAGATATAAAGTCGCAACTGGTTGTTTTATTGGAGAACATGAACAGGTAAATTTTTATTTGCGAAAATTGGCAATTTTTTACATACGTATATTTTCTTAGTATAGACAGTAAGCCTATTTATTAATTTGTCGTATTTTTATTTGAACCTAGTCTAAAAAGTAATGGCACACTAAAGTAAGTTTAAAATCTGATCAAAAGTCACAGCCAGTTCACAACAATTAAATTTCTTGTTTTGTTAACCTCTATAATGCTGCCATACGTCGTTGCTACTCGGTGTGGTTTCATATTGATCGCCCCCAAACCCTTCAAGATCTTCCAAAAATTTTCCGTATAATTTTCTTTCTGCACGCGTTGGATTTGTTCCAGGATATGAGCTATCCTATTAGAGTTAAAGTCCAATGCAATGGTTAATCATTTAGGACAAGTTGAATTTGCAATCTTTTGCATAATTATTAATTATTACCATCACAGGTTGGAACTGATATAGTATTATGAAATATGACAAGACTGATGAAATCAATCCGATGATGAAACTAAGGATTTAAAAAAAGTCAGTAGTTTCTTAACAAATGTTAGAATATTTTCTTGTTTTACCTTACGATCATTAATTTCTTTAGCAAATTACTCTTTATTCATGTAGTAGTATCCAGCTCCGGTAATTTCCATCTTTTTGTAGGCAGTATAGCTAGAAAACATGCTCATCATGAAGTGCAACTCATCATCGGTCTTCCTCCCAAGCATAGTTTTTCTTCGAAGAACCTCCAGTCCAGCTTTGGCTTCTTCCGCCACATCGGCGGCGGATTTTGCCGCACTTAACATCAAAGATACGCTTACAAACATCATTAAAATGCCTGGAGCCCAGTCCTGAGGTCTCACGAAGAATGCATTGTCTAATGTTTGAAGCAGTCAATGTATCACATTGTGTACTTAACCAATATACTGTTTTCGCTTAAAACAAAAGCAATGCAATTTGATTTGACAGTTTAGCTTTAATTAGTACACACTTTTAGGCTCGGGATATGCCGCCCCAAGCCGGTTGTCACCGTGTTTAGCAACTCGAATACAGAAGTACAGTTCAAAAAACAAGCTGAACACCTGTCATTTATCAAATACAATAAGTTCGATTTAGTAAAAATCAAGTTAAACTGGAAATCTTAAATACTTACTATAATGATTTGAAGCGAAATTATGCGGTTTATAAATGAATACCTGACAGCCAAAGTAGGATTCCATTGTAAAAGCAAAAACTTGATCCATTCCTTCCATCAGGTCCATCAAGACACCTTAAAAGCTACACTTTATAAGTTTCTGCTTTTTTTTTATAGATTTTGATAATGATGTAAATTAAAAGACTCACAGTGATCTTTGAAAAGCAATTTATAAGTCGTTCGACCTTCTTCAGTTTGAGCGAATTCCCCTCCTCTTAAAACAGCAGCATAAACTCTACCATTCCAAAATGCAAACGCACTCTGAAGTAATTTACAATGGTAAACAAACATCATAATTGCAGATTTGGAGGCTGTAAACGTAAAAATGAGAATAACAGCTCCAACAATCTGTACAATTCTTCGTTTTTGCTTTTTAGAATTTTTGTAAAGCCATCCATCATTTCCTAAATACAGCCGCAGCAGCAAATCCCCAAAAATTGTAGGTAAGCCCACCGAACTTGGCCCTATTCTGAACTGAGCAAATAGCACTAGTGCAGTCACAACAACTATGAACAGAATGAGAACTTTGACACTGAAACCTAAGGCTTTTCTTGATACATCCATGTGCATTGTGTAAACTGCTCTATTGGAAAATCAAGTCAAATCAAGTTATATGAATGGGATACTAACTAATATACAATTAAAATTCGTTTAGATTATTTTAAAAGGCGGTTTTACAAATTACCTACTCCAAAACGTTAAATAATGAGCAATGTAGTTCCGCTTTGCGATAATCAGGACGCTAGCGACGAACCCATGAATGAGTGACGAAAATACAAAAATTAACGGGATGAAGTATCTACGAATGAGTACGTCTTCATGTTGTTTTTGCATTTGATATTCTTTGGATTTGTGTTCTGATGAAGAAATAGTAAAATTCAAAACTATATGGGCGACATCCCACGCTCCCACAGTTAAGACGTATAATATGATAAGTGATACAATGACAAAGAAGAGCGCTCCAGGATGGTAAGTATGAAATTTATAGCAATAGGTCCCATCTTTTTCCAGATTATAATAGAAAGGGAATCGACCTGCTATGATTAGGATAATCCGTAAAGGAGTCATACTGTGAAAATGCCTTTTACAAAATACACGCTTTCCATACTCTCCACTAAAATCTCCTTCTGCCTTTTGTTTCTTAACATCTTCAACCTCCTCCTCTTCATGTAGACCATCATCTGCAGCTAAAGAAGGTTTGTTCAGAGCAGTAGAAGGCCCTGTCGCAGCAGCAGCTTCTGGTTGGCTAGTCATTTTAAGCCACGCTGTTACAATCTTTCTTTTTCAGAAATAGTTACTACCCTTTTTCTGCAAAAGGTACGTTACGAGTAACCATAATTAGGCAAATAAAAGTAATTTGGCAGTGATAGTAATCCAGCGACGGTGTCTAATTAAACTGCAACGGATTTTTAGTATGATTTTGATGATTAGTTTCTAAGGAGTTTGGTATGCTAAGGATATCTTGGAACATATAGACAGGTAAATTCTGAGACTATATGTTCTATAATCTCAGGGTAAATTCTTGTTACTTTATTATTCGGTGAAGCCGAGCCACTAGAGAGAACTTTGCAGGTACCCCACACCTTTCCCGTGTCTGAATTTGTGCGTACATAGATACACCACATATTTACTAACAAACGGGATTTAGGATGGGAGGGCCGATTTCAGTTTAGAATGTAGCAACAAGGAACCAACGACTGCACTATAAGTTTTGAATTCATTTAAATCAATGCAATTCCGTTGTTTCGTTGTTGGATAATTGGCATATTCATGTACATACTACAATCATACCAATACCTAGAAATTTTTAAAATTCAAACATCATAAAGGGTAATGAATAAATGTTCTAGTCTGAAAGCAAGTACCCGGTGAAATATAAAAACAGTAAAGATGTACAATGCACATATGTACATTTTGCCTATTCTACTGCTGCTCAATTGATGCAATAAACGTCATTTTCATAGCAATTTCCACTTGTTGAGTTTTATGTATTATGTGGAATTTTGTAGAATGTCAGTTTGTTTATCATTATATTTCCATAAGTTATAATTATCAAATTATGCAAATCAGTTTGTAATACATGTAAAATCAGTTGAATTTCAATGTATGTATACCCTCATGTTTTATGTACAAGTTAAGAGATCAAACCATTCATATATTTTGTGACTTATTATCTGTTGGTTTGTATGCATTTATAGGGTATCTATTGTAAACTTCAAGATATTTGCTACTTTTATTCATTATTTTATGTTTAGTCCAGAACCTTCCAAGTTCATTGTTCGTTTACCTTTATTCTAAAAATAGACAATTTTAAGGTTCATTTTATTACCAAAAGTTCATGTTCATTATTTCTCGGAACCTATAAAAACCCATGTAACTTTGTAATCATAGCTCACTTGTAAAGGGGAAACTATGCCAGTCAGAACTCTGAAGTAAATTGACCAAGTACAGTTCAATCAGTAATAGAACCAAGCAGTCGACTATTGAATTTATTACATAGCAGTTATTTTTACCTTCAATTCACTGGGCATTTTTTAAACAATCACAATTTTAATCAGAGCCATTTTAATCGTATAATTTCTCTCAATCTTCCATACTTTTAGCCATCATCCAGCATTTCACCTATCATAGGTCAGCCAAACTCAACAACATTCATTTCAAAACATTTATCAGTTGTCGATTCGCAGCATCATACTCACACCAGCTCACAGAATCCAACACCACTGAAGGCTGCTTTCAGACCAATCATGTGTGTATGCAATAGTGTGAGTGTTGTGTGTTACTGTTACTGCATCTTGTGAATTTTATCAGTTTTGATCATCAAACGAAAAAGTGAAAAGCTCCTCAGGGTACTTTCTCTTTTGTTCTGTTTTTACTTTGTTTTCTCGTCAAGCAAAAACTTTTAACAGTACAAATTCACCGCGTTGCGTTGTTAGAAAAACAATAAAGTTTGCTCTCTATAATAAAGTTAGCTATGATAACTATCTATAAAAACTCTACAGTATACATACAGTGCACGTGTACATGATAACTCGTTCATTCGTTTTCATGGATGGATATGAATGAGTATTTATGAACGTTTAGATGGGAGTACAATTCCCGAAACCGACAAACTTCCATTCTTACTTTATCGTGTGCAGAATTTTTATGGTTATTTACCATGATTAAAGTTTATGCTAGTATAACACTTTTAGGCTTTTAAGCGATGAAAATGGTCTTTCTTTCTACGTTGATGTCTTGATTTACTACTCTCAATTACAATGCATATAGTTCTCCTTCGTAAGTTTGTAATCTTTAAATCGAATTACAGAACACATTTCGACCCTTTAGTTTTCATAATGTATTGTTACTTCATTACATTATGATATATCTCATTAGAATTGCTTGTCGCTGCTTTGCTCTAAATAAGATTTTATTTAAAAGCCCTACCAAGTTTCTGTTGAATACGCCAGTACGCTGGGTATGATTAAATTCTAAAATGATAGCAGCATTGCGCTGCATAAAAAGAACAAACCGGAGCTTCACTAACTGAAACCGTATCAAGATATTTTACCCTTTTTATATGCTTATTCCATAATGTGTTTGATGATGGTATAATAAACATCACGGTGCAAGTCGATCATATCAGTAGTAATTCAGCATGATATATTAACCAAGTATGCGCGGAGTAAGTATAGCTTCAGGGCAGAGCGAGTAAAAGTTACTCGTAGTACTCATCCTTGGTTCACGTGTATTCTATGAGATAAAATACCTTTATACCTTAGATATTTGTTTGATATTTAAGACATGAAAACCGTAAAAATGCATTTACGTTTTAGTTCAGGGTTTTTAAGAAGCAAGTAACCGAACCCATTAAATATTACACGGCATACCTTGACAAAAATAAATACATATACATGGACATTTTGGGATCCAGGATGTCTGCTAGCATTCGAAGATGTTCTAAGACACAGATACATAATGCACTTTTGCTAGTGTTAGAAATGCAATTTATTTCAATTGCCCATATCTGTCACTTTTTCGGCTAAACCCGCATGTTTTGCTGGTGGCGACATGTACAAGGAAATGCATAAATGCAATCTTATAACCAGTCAGGATCGGTACTAGCAGTACTTCCCTGACACGTTCTAGAATGCGATTCTTGTTAAACCAGGGGATCATGTCTTTCTCTCTTTCTAACGTATTATAGTTCTCCCGTTCACAGCCACAGCCCCATATCTCGTATGACAGCCCCACATGTGACAACCTTGTCGTTTTACCGGGTAAGATAATCATTACCCAAATGGCCCATTATTCTCACCATAATTTTATGCAGATTATCATTTTTTCACATTTCCTAGATATGCTCTCCCCCATTTCTTCATTGTAGAAAGTGTTTAAACAGAAATGCATTTCTACATGAAAGAAAAATGCACTCAGATCTATGTATAAAACTGTACAAAGTCGAAAATTCTTTCACTTTGTCACTGGTTCTACATAAAGATAATGCACGTATTAAAGGAGATTATAAGTTCTTTTTGGAATTTTATGTTATGGCCTAGTTTGGCTATTCTTGAATCTAGTCTATCAATT
The DNA here is from genome assembly GCA_027744375.1 of Orchesellides sinensis. NCBI lineage: Eukaryota > Metazoa > Arthropoda > Collembola > Entomobryomorpha > Orchesellidae > Orchesellides > Orchesellides sinensis. Next base: position 9,531 of record JAHZNG010002668.1, read on the forward strand.
TAGTTTAAAACATGGACGCTAACTATCTTGCTATGCGTTGCCAACTAATAACAACAAGAATTTCTTTATAAAAAACGAAAAATCGGGCATTCTGAATTCATGGAATGCACTAAAGAGACAAAGCAAAAAATTTCATTAGACTTATAGAAGCGTATGTAAAGACTACACGAAAAACACGGATGCATCCCTTCTCGCCGAATGACAAGACACATGAACACAAGGTAACATGTCTAAATAGGATGCTTAGGCGAGTGTTACGGCGACTGTTACGAGGTGCTTTATTTTCTTTGAAGACTGAATGCACATAATATGCATACACGCATTTTCATTCAACCTTCACGGAGAAATGTAGATTGTGTTTGTGTATCCATTATTGCTGCCTCAATATCCTTTTTTATACTTACTTCAACTGTACTTACTTAGTGTATAACTGAGTAAAAGTGGAAGCTCATATATGCAGGTTTATTCACTTGTCTTCCGATCTACGTCAGTACTAAAGCGTCTTGGTTGGTAGAGTAGACAAGTGCAGGAAAGGGAAATGCATCACGATGCAATTGAAGTGGTTCTCTTCCTATTGTTATTGCTCAGGAAAATGGATGAGAAAAAATCGGCTGCTATATATTACACGGGGAAGAAAAAGAGGGTTGCATGGAAAGTCTGACAGCGTAAAAAACTGGCTTCTTATTATCCATGGAAAGATGGGGACATGTGGAGGTACATATTAATGTAGACTTTTAGCATCTGTACAATGTATCTTTTATTACTTTTGGAGACAAAAAAGAAGGAGACATCAGAGGAACATTAATACCAGCAAGCCTACTGTATCATTTTGAAGCACATGAGGTTCAAATATTGGTGAGAATATATTGAAAGGGAAGATGAATCTATTTTCTAGTTGTCACACGACAGGTTTTCTCCTCTTGTGTCAAAACAACTTGGTTTTTATTTTCCCATGACTTTCTTACTAAATATAGAGATAAGAATGCAGTGTTGTCAGTACGGTTGACTAAGCTATGATAAGATACTTTTGCTGTTTTCACGAAGCGAAATTTCAGAATACAAATGAAATTACAAGGAAAAAGGATTCCGTTATCATTTCATTTTGTCTCATGTAATCTCGTATTCTTCTTATCTTGCTGAATATGCATGTGTTGGTAAACTACTTCAAGCACAACATGTTTACCAGTGAAAGCAACCGTTTTAAAGGGAAACACAAGTGAAATCCAAGAGTTGTTGTAACCAGCATTTTATTCAGTTCATCTAAAGTTTATGCATTGATTTTTTTTCTGAATCACACTTTTTATTCAGTGTTTCAATTTATCTCATTCTGCTTTCATTCAAAAGAAAATTCACGTAATTTTTATTCTTTTTTTACAAGTAAGCTACATTCCACTTCATATCGTGTTCCCTAGTTTCATTATTATTATTTTGCTGCTCTCTACTATGTACTTTGTGTATAAAACTGGAGTTTTCTCTTGTTTTATACTGAGCGTTCCACCACCACCCCATCCCATTTTTCTTCTTTTAAAAGAAATGATGCTCATTACTGCATATCCTTTATGTTTCCCATTCTCTCTTTTTAGTCCTAATCATAAAAGACTTGTGCACGAATTTGTGAAATA